>JAOUZG010037308.1:1761043-1772477 GCA_026289955.1 Argiope argentata
AATGTCTGTTAACAGATTTAGATTATGATATTTACCGAACAGTTCATCGTCTACGTTTTTTTTGGCGGCACCACTAAACCTCATGTTCTCACATGATAACAAAGAAGAAAAATTTTCCAGGCCCGTAATTGTAACATTTTCAAGAAAAAAATCTTTACAATATTAGTACTTATGAAAATACTATAATATTGTATACAAAGAATGTCGAGATTTAATATCAATAATAAAATTTCTGCAAAATAAATCATATGCTATAAATGAAATTTAATGTGATTGACAAATTTCGTAGAGATATGTTTCAAACAACAAAATATTAAAAAATGTTTTAGAACATGTTTTTCGAAGAAAACTATGGCTAATTTTACGTATTAACTGCTGAAAAAAACCTTTGAGATCAGAAATAAAAAATTCATGGAAGGTATTCAGAGGAAAATAATACCATAAAAAGAGTTCACTACTTTCCGAGGAGGGTATCTGATTTCATAAATATGAAATTTTTGCTCTTGGAGACATTTTTTTTTTACTTATTAAATCGACACGCGACTGTCGACTTAGAGGAGATTGTAAATTGCGGTTACTATAAATAGAAAAAAATTGCTACACTAGTATGATATAAAAGATCGTTTTGACTAAGATCAATAAGAAAAATTGCGACTTTAGCTGCATTTCTTTTTTAATAGCCAGTAAATCAGTGGGAATACTCATGCCCAAACGTCTTAAAATATTATTTAATAAAGGTGTTTTTCCAGAAAATGCATTGCATTACAATAGTGTACAATAAATAGTTGCTAAACATTAATCTTAGGGATGAATTCTGCATTTTTACTGAATTTGTTTGTTCTTTGCCGAGCTCTTCGACTATCAATTCCTGGTATGCCATATATAATATCTAAAATTCGTATTTCTGTTTTGTATGCTTTTTTCCCCCTAACCGACTGAAACAAAGATTTGACACAAAACTGCATTTGTAGTCACAAAACTCAGTACAGAATTTCATATATTTCAATTATGCCGCCGTCTTGGCATAGGGGTAGCGCATCTTTCTCGTTATCTAGGCATCCCGGTTCGGGCATGGTTGTTCTTTTGTGTTCTATCTGTGAGTGTGTACTCCGTGTAAAAAGAGGCTGTGCAAGCGAATGTGACGAGTGAGTAGCAAAATTCGTACTCTTGGCCCTCGTTGGCGCTACAACAAGAGACGCTGATTAATCTTAAATCGCTGACTACCTCAGCTAGCTTACCCATGGCAAGTGCCGTAAGAAACAACAACAACATATACTTACATTATTGCAGTTTCGAAATTATCGCTTTTATATGTTTCTGAATGTACAGGCCGACAGACAATTGATTGGTTGTTGGGTCTGACTTAACCCCTTAACCGGTTTGTCCGTACGCCGTGCGTGCATCGAATTATCTCATTTTAACTCTTTCAAACAACAACTAAGCTATCATAATTGTTATATTTCTATACAATTATACATAGAATGAATAAATATCTGAAGTGCACTGTATAAATTCTTAAATGAATCGAAGCGACAAAGCATTCAAGATTGGAGAGTTCATCTAATTTCTTGGCAAAGGAAATAAACCAGTGAAAGGGTTAAAATGGGACACGTGTCAACATTGTAGATGTACGAAATTTCATCTATCTAACTAGATATCCGTTTAGCTTATATTCGAACAGATAGAATTCTAAACGGAACCAACACGAAAAATTTTGTATAAATTTTTTGCAAAGACCGTATACCAAAACAGACGGCTTATTTTCTTCCAAAAATGTGTTTTTTTCGTACTCTGGATAATCTAAAACATAGCATCCTTTGGTAAAAAAATATAAAAAGTTATATCTTTTATTCTTTTTTTCCCCTTCTCGTTAATTATTTTTCAATGCAAGATTTGAACGACGTAAAGGGCATGATACAAAAGTTGTCCCTAACGCTCTTTAGGACAAACCATTAGATAAAGTTAATAAATTTGACTTACACAATTACTTCTTAGATAATATGTGTTTAGATGTAAAGAATTTCCAAAAATTCTAAATAAAAATTATATCTTTACGGATTTTACTCAATATTTAATACGAATGGAGAATATTACTGAATTCAGACCTTTATTATACCATTTTAAAATTCAATAAATTGCCTTTTCCTCAATATCAAATATTATTTCAATTTTTTCTTTAATTTTTATAAAGTTTAAAAATATTTTTAGCATATTTTACAACAGCATTTGTTATGCGGTTGTTACTTATGGCACTTGCCTATGGACAAGCCCCCTGCTGATACAGCAGCAGATTTAAGCCGAAAGGAGCGTCTCTTGTTTTTGAAGTAGCGCCAACTAGGGCCGAGAGTACGACTTAGCTACACACTCACCACATTCGCTTGCACAATCCCTTTCTACGGGGGGACACAGTCACACATCTCACAGATAGCACACAGAAGAACAACCATTCCCAAACCGGGACTTCCAGAACACGAGGTAGACGTGCTACTTCTGAGCCAGAAAGCCGGCACAGCATTTGTTATTGTTTTAGTAATAGTATTTATATATAAGTTGATTTTTACGGTATTAAATATATTTTTGACACATGTTTGTCGACTGCCATATAATTAAGATTAAAATTTTGAAACGAAGTAAAAATTGAAATATTACACGCCTAAAAAATTGAATTGGTTTCTCAAATCATGTATTTCAAAATCACATATCGAATATTATGGATTTAAATGCTAACTTTTACGAGTTATTGAATTCATATGAATGCGACAATCAACGAATTTCGCTCAAAATTCGAAAAGAGTCTACATTTTGAGTACTTAATATATGTACCAAATTTTATTTATCTAGCTCTTTAAGTTTTGAAATGATCGAATTCACTTGCATTTAAGCAGTCAGAGATTGAATTCCTTTGAATGGATTTCTTTCAAAATTTGTTACATAGCTAAATATTTGGTAATAAATTTTGGTATTAATTTCATCATAATTCAAAAGGATTTTGATTCTCGCATTTAGAAGCAGGCAAACATAAGGCCAAATGTATGCTTTTTTGTACTTGGGGAAATCTGGAACGTAAAGATTCGTAAAAATCTAGAGCTCAAATTTTTTGTCGATTACTATATTTTCTTTTCTTATATTGTTACAAACCTGTAATGTTGCTTCTGAGCATGGTTAGTAGAATCATTGGAAAGACCATTTCACGATTAGCTCTGTTAGATGCCGATCGAATGCGTAGTCAGTGTTCTCAGGGGCAGGCGACAAATAGAGAATCCTGGAAATTTCCAGAATTTTAGCAATTGAGTCAATAGGAACCGATATATGACTGTTCCAGAACCTTTTCTGACCGCCTCCGGGAACTATAAAAGACCACGAGTTTCAAGCCGAAGTCAGTCGTGTATTGAATCAAGGAGAGTCATCGAGGGGATAGCGAAGCAACCATGGAATAGTGTATCGAAGAGTAAGCGTTGTATGGACAGACAGACACCCCCGAACTCTCGTAGTTACAAATACTGTATGACGAACTCCCCCCCTCGAACCCTCTAGTAATCGTCTACCACCACCCACTGTTTGACGCACAGCTGCTCCTCCCCCTCGAACCAAGGTAGTAATCACCATCAAGCATCAACTATATGATGTACAATTTCCTCCTCTCCCCAAACCCTCGTAGTAATAAAATGTTAATATCAACCGTTGGAAGAACTGTTCGACGGTTGCTGCACTGAGCTGTGTGGGTCAAGTCCTGTAGTCTATTGTAGAAGCAGCATTGAGTGTTATGAGGAGAAGCCAGTCGTGTAGTAGTGTATCTGCAGCTAAAGCGAGGAGACAGTGGAGAATTGTAGACGTTTGGAGAGACAGAGATTAGCTACGTAGATTATCTCCTCCTTCTGAATTCTGTCAGATTACTTTGTGTGCTGTGCTTGTTATTACTACCAATTACGACTTGCGAGCTATTTTTTGTTATAGTGTACGGTTTTATTTATTAATTTTTAATAAAAGTCGAAGCTCGTTACTGAAGCCTATTGATTGTTTTTACACCATACACCCTCTATAAACGAACCCAGTAACTTTAAGGACTTAGTGGAATTGAACTCTCCGTTAAAATATACTGCTTATACTCGAGAATGAAAAGCAGATGATAAAATAACCCTTTTTAGCATGAGAATATTATACTATTCCGATATTTCTAGGTAGATATAAGATTCTTTTTCTCACATACTTATTAACCGAAATTGAATTAAATCTTGAATTTGTTCCATTTAAAATGTGCATAAATCATTCTCAAATGTACATTTCACATAACGGAAAATCATTCCTAAATTTTAAATGCATTGAAACCAAGATATTTTTGAGATTGTTATTTCTGCCAATTAAATTGTGTCGTCGAGGCCATCATCCGAGCTAATGCGCCATTGGAAATTGGAGCTAAAATAGCTCTGCGGTAAATAATGTTTAGTACCAGACGTAAATCCGAGGAAATCCCAGCCATTTGCCAAGATCTGGCCTCCTATTAAATTGCGTAGCAGACTGCAGATATTCTATTGCATTAGAAAGGGCTACATCAGATTCGCACAGAAATGGGAGATTTATTTTTCTCATTTCCTTCATTAGCACCTTTATCAGTTATAAGATATTTAGTGGTAGAAATTGTGAATGCAGTTGCCCTCTTTAATTGTGGTCCAAACGTTAATTTTTAATCTCTTAGAGATAGGGTATACATTTTCAGTTGGAAAACGTCCTAAATATTACATAATATTTAGAAATTTGCTAAACATGTGAAATTTTAAAACTTTTATTAATTTCACTACGGGAAGCTTAATTTAGATACAGTGAAAAAGAGGTAAGAAATATGTTAGTCTACATCGCGACACAAGACCAGAAGTGCCCATAATTAATTTTCTATCTTTAGTTTATTTGTAGAATTCCTAGTTATTTCATTTTAGATAAATTTGTTTACACTTTAACTGTCTCTCATTAGTTAATTTATAGAATACCTAGTTATTTCAGAGAATAACTAGTTAAAGTGACAAATTAATATCATACTACACACTTTAACGGACACGATCAGTTATTTCATGGAATAACTAGGTATTCCATAAAATAACTGCATTAAATACTTTAACGGCAACACACACATATATAGGGGGAGTGTGAGCTAATAGTAGGAATTGAATAAACATTCTCTTCAAATAAGTGCTGACCATTTGCTTGAAGTATAGGCTAATCTTACATACAATGAAGCTATATTTCTGTGTCACTCGTTTTGCGAAACATATCTCGTTAAAAATAGTAACTTTTTGCACTTTATTTTGCTCATTAAAGGAATCACTCGTTATGGGAAATGCTCATTAGTCGGGGTATGAATATGGTTAACTGTGACTGAGAAAAAGGTAGAGGACTCACCTTTGACCTGTGGACGTCGCCATTGTCCGTCTCGCCGACTCCAAGGATTTTCCTCGTCTTCAGACGACTTTGCAAATCCCCACTACTGTGTTTCCTGAAACAAAAAAATAGAGCCTTCAGTTGTTGGCATGAAATTTTCAAATAACTAAAGTATAGATGCAAAATGATTGAAATAAGTATATAAGAAAATTTTTCATAATAATGTCTTGGTTTTGAAGGTATTTTCAGAGTTAAATGATACAAGAATTATTTTTTAATGTAGTTATTTTTACAAGAATTATTTTTTTATATAAAGTAAGGCGTAGCAATAAGGCATTCAAACTGATCAGTTGTAGTTTGTATTGTTCGCCTTGAATGGTTTCCTCAAATAACACTTCCAAATCTGCATCTTGGTTTGATTAGTGGTTTACAGCACTCTTTGTCAAGTATACTGAAATATATCCTAAACCACCGATATCCTAAACCACCGATGTTAAAAACGATGTTCCATTGGATAATGATGATGTCGTGTCCGCTTTAAAACGGAAGAAGGGTTGCAATAGTTTTTGAGGGTATGAACTCCTGAGCATCCGATGGCAGAAGTCTGACTTCTAGCTCATATGAGGATGACACACACTTATCACATTCGCTTGCACAGCCCTTTATTACAAGGAGGCACATTTTCGCATCTCACATGGAGAACACACACACAACACCGCTTCATGCCCCTGCAACTATAACCACCTGGTTATTTAAACAGTGTCATGAGCATGAAGTGAAAGATATAATGAAAGTTGAATGTTGTTAAGAGTAATGACTGTTGTTAGACGTCACACAATTATCGGTTAGAATTTAATAATAATAGGGGATTTTAGTTTTGAATTAAAGAAAGCTGGAGACAGTGAGCTGTTTGAAATTTAAATGGAAAGTGGCATTGCTTAACTAAGCTAACTATTGGGGATAAACTGAAGACTTATGCTAGTTCACAAAGATAAACTTATAGTTTGTTTGAGATTACAAATTTCTGAAAAATATTGTAAAAATACAAAAGAAAAATTAAGGACGAGGACAGAAAGAATAATAAAAAAGAAAAACACAAGAAATAAAATGGTATATACAAACACAAAAATAACAGAAAAAAAAAGATATGGATTTGCAGAGCTACTCTAATAGATAGTGTTCTTAAAATCTAAACAAATCTCTGTTTTCTTCAATCTGGCGAATCATTCTTCGAATTTTCGTCCTGAGTCCTTGGGGAGGGGCAACACTACGGAACCAAGCACGTTCTAGTTCAGGTGTTGGCTTAGTCATATGGAAGGAGGAAGTCAGCAAACATTCCGTTGCGTAGTGGATTGGCTTAGCATCAAGATTTCCGCAAGGGCAGGAAGCATTAGGGATCAGGTTAAAACGTCGGAGATATGAGATATGGAAAACACAGATGAATAACCATGCCCTGGCCGGAACTCGAACATGGGACGCCCAAAACACGAAGAAGACGCGCTACCTCTTTGCCAGGGCGCCGGCACGATGTTCCATTAAATACAACTTTTAATCTTTGGAAGTTGTTTAATGGAACATGTTCGCCTCATATGTTTAACAACAACCAATGTGTTTCTGCTGCATTTTTTTTGCAATGAAATAAAATAAAATAATTTCCTACAAACTCTAGTTGTTTGAAGAATGACAAAATTTGTTTTCTAAACTAAAAAAAATTAATAAAAAATATTTTTAAAGGTTGCTATCAAACCTTTTAAACACAACTTTACCGATACATTTGCAAGCAACCTTAATTACTATCGATATCGATTACAAAAGGTAGAAGTCATACACCCAATATAAATTTGCTATCGCATGCTAGTATCTTACATAAACTTATTCATTTTTGGTATAAAAATTAAACTTTTATCGTAAAGGGAAGGATTATAAGTTAAAGTTGAGTAAGTTAAATTAAATTTGAATCAAAAAAGTTTTCAAAACGTGTTTTGAAAATAATAGAATCAATATAATGTATCAATTAGGGTGATTGTACTTCTCCATAAATAATAACAATCAATATTTTGAACTCACAGGAAAAAGCTAAAGCAATTCAAATTCTGATTATTTTCCGTTATTTCAGTATGAAAGCAGTTAATTTCCACCTCCATAAAAATTTGATATAAAATAATCCATTGGAAAAAACGCGACTAAAATACTAATTTGATTTTCAGATACTATTAACCACATAATCGCCAACACATTCGCCAAGGATCATACAATTTCCAGTAAAAATGCTACTTTCACGCCAAAGGTTAAAATTTCATAACCACTGCTCTACTCCAATACCATTCAAGGTGCTCTTAGGGATAAGACCTTTATTAGAAAGTAAGTTAGAAAGTTTTCAGGATAGTTTTTAAATTGTTGTGTTCAAATAATCATGGTCAGACATATTTCTTCTGGACCAGAAGGTAATGTAGATTTAGCGTCAAATTTGACAGAAATTTATAAATTTGGTATTAAAAATTAATATTTATTGTACACATATCTTGTACAATATTCAGAAAATGTAGTTTTTTAATGAAGATCTAGTACTTGGATATTCATCAAAATAGTGAACTCGCATTTGTTTTTTTGATGACAATACTTTTTCTATAAGTATTCTGTATTCAGATTTTTTTAAAAGTACTTTTTATAATAAACAAGCTAAAAACACGTTTTGTCTTTAACGAATTACAGTTTAAAAAATTCAAAGTTTATCAAAAGCAGACATAGTTTTTACAGCAGTATCATAAGACGTTGTTGTTGTTTCTTATGGCACTTGCCATGGAAAAGCTCGTTGATGCAGTGATTTAAGCCTAATAAGCATCTCTTGTTTGCAGTAGCGCCAGCTAGGGTCAAGAATACGACTTTTGCTATCCACTCACCACATTTGATTGCACATCCCCTTTTTACAGGGGAGCACATTCAGACACATGACAGATAGAACAAAGAAGAACAACCATGCTCGATCCCGGGACGCCCAGATTTTGGGGAAGACTCGCTATTCCTAAGCCAGAACGCCGGCTCATATGACGTTGTTGTTACATATGGTACTATTGAAGCCCGCTGACAGGCCTGCCGAATACTTGTTGTTGTTGCTGTTGTGACTAATGGCACTTGCCGTGGACAGGCCTCCGCTTATACGATCAGCAGATTTTAAGCCTAAGAAATGCTTCTCTTTGTTTTACAAGTAGCGCCATCTAGGGCCAAAAGTACGACTTAGCTACACACACGTTACAACCCTTTTTAGGGGGGCGGACTTCATTCATGCAAATTCATTCACTCATCTCAGATCGTAATTTAGACCTAGAACAGAGAACGATCACCTCTGACCCAGTGCCTCCAGTGATATTACTCTCGACATGGAGGACTTTGCGACCCCGACAGATTTTCCGAGCGTCAGCCGCCACACACTCGGGTGTCAGAGATTTAAGCCGGTTGAGCGTCTCTTGTTTTTTAAGTTGCGCCATCTAGGGCCAAGAGTAAGACTTAGATACACACACGTCACATCCTAGGCCGTCACACACGACCTAGATACACACACGAACCTAATCACACCTATGGACCAGGTACTCGAGACATGGAGGTCTTTGCGACCACGACAGATTTAACGAGCGCCCACTACCATACGCACAGAGTCTTCAGTTGAAACTTCGAACTCACAGCTCAAGGGATGCGAATCCAACGTTCTACCAACCAGGCTATCCCGGCCCCTCATTAGACGTAAGATATTCAAAGGCATTGATGCGACAGGAAATATATTAGGTCACAATTGATATAATCTCGAGCTTTGATGGCCTTTAACTTTGAAAGCAGTAAAACTTTTATTTTCATTCACTTTCGATTACAGATTTTTCAAGAAAAGAAAATAATCATTGCATTATTCAAAAAAATGTGAATAGTTATAGATTGCTGGAGGTGAATACATCCACATAAAAATTGTTCGAAAGCCAATTTTCTGTTAAATTACCTCCACCATACCCTCACCTGCTTCCAGTCACTGACTTTCAGCAATAAAATGAATATTACATTTCAAATTACCTTAGTTAAAGCTGCCTTAAAAATAACCCATCCAGTCACTAACAGATGTATAACCATTCCTTACTGCTTCATAGATAATAGTCTTAGTTTCCGTCCCCAGATGTAATCGATGGTCCTAAGAGGTCGTTGACCCACCGTTCGGCACTAAGAAAGGAGTAAGGAAAGGAAGAAAGAACGAAGAGGGGAAAATATACAGAACGATTCTTTGTTCGTGGGGGTGTAAAAGGCGTTAGGGTAATGAGTTTCCAACGGCGCACCACGCCGATGCTAAATTAAGTTCTCAAGAAATGGAAAAAAAAAAAAAAAAAAAAAAAAAAAAAAACCTCGTTTAAAAGTTTTTTTCTTTTTACAATTTAAAAAAAATACTCGTTGGGAAGGCAGACTTTTAAGTTACTGCTATAAAAAGGTACAGAGGAAATATTGCAACAGTAAAAGTATATGAACTTGAGATTTTGACGAATCTTCCTGTTTTAGAAATCACCAAGTTCGAAACACACAATTGGAATGCGTTTGTTTGTGTCACAACTCAAAAATATTTTGAGCTAACCCGATGAAATTTGGTGCATGGTCTTTAAATCAAATTTATAAATTTCTATCGAATTTTCCGCAAGCTCAATTTGAGAGAAATCTGTCCATTAGGCTGTTCGAATATAAGTTAACATGATAGCTACTAAACGAAGCGTTGTAGACTGATACAATTCGATACATCAGTTTTATTATCTATATCGCAAACACCTAGAGCCGGGTTAATCTAACTACGGGTTAATCATCTGTCGGTTTGTTCTTTCAATAACGTGCAAACACGATTACTTAAAACAGCAATGACTTAAATATATCAAATTTGATATGTGAATTTGGACTATCATTAACCCTCTCAATGCCAACCGGGCGGTTTCGGGCGTTTTTGGGATTTACCCTTAACCTCCACGCCTGTTGTTTTCGGGCGACTGCTTGTGTTTTAGGGTAGATGGGCTTTTAAATCGGAAAAGCCAATTTAAAGACCCATCGGCTAAGGCAATTTAAGGCTAAGCCAATTTAAAGGCCCATCGGCTAAGCCGATTTGAAAGCCCATCTACCCTAAAACGCAAGCAGTCGCCCGAAAACGACCGACGTGGAGGTTAAGGGTAAATTCCAAAACCGACCGGCTGGCATTGAGAGGGTTAAAGTTCTATGACAAATTTTGTTTTCAATCAAATAGGGAAAACGCATTAAAAACACTAAAATCGATTGACGGGCACTATTAACCAAACAGTAGGGATTAATCGCCAAAAAATACGCCAATAATTACACGATATATTTAGCAAAAATGATAAATTCAAGTCAAAGATTTATATTTAATTACTATCGCATACCAAAGCCACGGAAGGCGTGCTTTGCATTACTCACCGTTCACAATTAATTGCAAAGTACAGTGGATAATACCATCATAAAAATTTTTGCGGAGACCACTCTAGCTAGTTTAAGTGTTGTCATATTTTCTTTCGATTAAATTAATGCAAGTAGTGACGAAAACCTTTTATTTATTTATTTATTTTAGTCACATGACTCTTTTTTTTTTGTGAAAACTTGGTCAGTTATTTGATAAGGCAAAAGTTTTTTTTATACCGATAAGTTATTAATTATGGCAGCCGTTTTGATAAATATTTAAAAGAATCAAACGGAAGACAGAGATTTAATAAGTGAGAGAGAATATTGGAGAAAAAGAAGACAACAAGGAGGAGCAATTGGAGTTCTAGAGGAGCAATTGGAAATCAGGTTTTAAAAAATTGCACGAGACAGTGGAAGTTGGTTAGTTCAAAGCTGGAAATGCCCTAGCAATTCTAAATTCCATTAATGAATAAAAATTGGATTCAGGAAATTCATTCAGGAAACTCATTTTATACACAGCATTTTTTGAAACTGAAAATGGATGGCAACATTCTTCTATATTTAAGAATAAACAACAGGCTTATCAAATGGGTAAAAATGATTTTAACAGCTGACGCAGTAACAAGTGTATATTATATAT
>JAOUZG010037308.1:1773119-1785891 GCA_026289955.1 Argiope argentata
ACATTTCAACATTCATCAGAAAAAAATAAGGATAACTTTGATATTTTTACTAAATTTTCTTTCAAAAAAGTACGATTCTTTAGCTTGGATACCTGTTTTCTCCGAGCGGAGCTCGGTCACCCGCTGGTATATATATATATATATATATCCTTTGAAAATTACAGAAACCTATTTTAATTGAAAACACTTGTTTTAATCATATTAAAAAAACTAGGTGAAATGTTTTCATCATATCAGTACATGATGTTATTTTGGTAATGAGGCACACAAAACTCTGTAGGCGGAAAAAAAACATGAGCGAAAAATTGAAATTTTATTATCTGCACGAGTATCTTAAAAAGTGAGCTTTCAATAACGCGTTGCCATCGCATTTACAAAAGCTTTGATTAAAAAAATAAATTAATGACTACAGCAAGTAAAACCTAGAAAAATGTCATTTTGAGCGCGTGATTATATTAAATGAAATAAATAGGAAATGTGATGTTTTTTTTTTAACAATCAATGCGAGACAAAATTTGTTGGACCGTTTGCCATAATAAAGTGACTCATTCCATGAAACGATTAAAATGAATAAAAATATAATTTAACTTAGCACGAGCACGCGGTGCCTGGCTTTTCAAGAAATGATGTTCTGATATGATACATTGAAATATGCATAGCAATATGCATTTTAATCTTTTTTTTATTAGGGGCTTTTCTGTTAGCTGGGCGTAAGTGAAATATCGCCAAATAATATAGAAACCCGCCAAATATCTTTAACGATTTTTCGCTTGTATCCGGCTGAAACAAAAGGCCCTTTTTAACGAAATGCATCCTATATTAATAATTTAACAGTTTAATTAATTAATTAAGAACTTCGATGTACAAATTGGTTGCCAAAGGTAGGTAATTATTTAATAATATTTCTGTGATTTCAAAATAGTTTAAATAATTAAATTGCATATAGAGTTTTGAACATAACTTTTGAACAATAAAATTTTAAAGTAAACAGCCATTTTGCAGATGTTATGCAGAATATGACTATATATTAATAATTGAAACATTTCAAATAATTTGAGAAATTATTAGTTTAATGTATGATTAAATAATTTCACCACATATGTTTTTTTGAAAGCGACATAGTAATAAAGCTTTAAAATAAATTGCGCGCTTCTTATTAAACGTATTCCGATTTTTTTTAAAAATGAAATTCTTAAAAAAGAAAATGAATAAATTTCATTTCTCTTTTGGTTGAGTTTGTTGTTCAACAGTTAAATCCTCTAGTTAATGGAGAACATAAAAATTTCAACCATTTAAGGTCAGTATTAAAAAAACTGTTCATAAATTTAAACAAAATACAACTTACTTTATAATTTTTTAAAACTATATTAGAATTTTATTTTCAAAAATGGAACCTTGGAAACGATATTTAACTTATTTTCGGACAACCTGGGCTTGTGAATTTTGTATACTTGTGTAATCGGGATGGTAATACAATATTATAATAATTTGAAACCTTGATTATCAATTGTTAGATTTTAATCTAATAATTTTTTTTCATTTCTAGTGGCGCCTCCAGGTAAAAAATGCATAGAAAAGCGCACTCTGGATTGCATAGTATTTAAAATATTGAACCATGATATTAAATTTTAAATTAAAAATAATTAAAATTATTTATTTTTAAGTGCATTATTAAAAATATATTTAAAAACAGTCTTTCCGCAAACCCCCCTGGTAATATTAAATTTACTAGATTTGTTTTAATACGAAAATAGACAAGGTTATAAAATAAGATACATAATTAATGAAACTTGGCACTTTTTCGTTAGCCGGGTGCAAGCAAGAAATCGCCAAAGAAATTTGGCGGAATTCTACATCATTAAGCGATTATTCGCTTGCACCCGGCTAACGAAAAAAGTACATGAAACTTGATACGAAATAAACTAGAACTACAGAGAATTTTCATACCATATATTCATAGTATTTAAAGGATAATAAATTGATTTTTTTCAATTCCTACTATTAGCTCACACTCTTCCTATACACTTGTTCAAATTTTCAATCCTTAATAAAATACTTTTTATTCATCCAATCAAGTTCAAGCAAATATTTTAAAACTTTTAGCGATGACATTTGTTGTCAATACAATTTTTTTAAATATTAATTCATTAATTTTTTATTAATTAATTAAAAACTTTCTCGCCAAAATTCTTCATTTCCCCGCCGCCAAATAAGTAACGAATTTAGTTTGTTTTTACACTAAAGAAGTTAGGGTTAACATATTTTCGGTCGATTATTTTAAACGATTCTGTTTATTTTCATAATGTTTACGCATTTGAACTTAAACATTGTTAATGAATCGATTTTTTTTTCGATTCATGTTGAAGTACTTTCGAATTAAAATAATAAAGAAAATTTGAAATTTCTAATCTGTATTGCATTCCTCCAACTAGTGTAAAAAATAACCCATTTTGCCAATTGAGGCTTTGAATCCTCAATTGGCGTTGAAAATTTAATGATAGTATAATTTTTGAACCAATTATTTATAGTAATTGTAATTGTTAGGCGAGGATAGTCTGGTTGGATTCGTATCCCTTGGGTTGTGAGTTCGAACACTACATATGAAAGGAGAAAGGGAAAAGTCAGTAAATTCGCTTTCTATTTTACCGCTTAGTATCGTGATAGGAATTGATTTTAAAAAATTGTTTTTTATATTAATTGTCCAATTGGAATAAACGAATTTTTTTTTCGAATTTATATATTATGTGGTGAATGCTATTTGTGAGGAGCATTATGCGCGAACGGATAGAAGAGATGAGACAGTAAAATATACTGGGGCGATGCCATTTAAAGACCACTGGTCATGTCTAGGGAAGTCAAAGAATATTGCTCTAAAACGACTCGAGTATCTGCATAGAGACCAAAAATATAAACAATTGTATTCTGACTTTCTGAAAGAGTATGAGGAGTTAGTCCACATGAGCGAGATACAGAATATTGCGTATTCGAATCACGTCCGGATCACCATTGTCGGTGTGTAGCGGATTGCGCTAGGCCCGAACTCCCAATCTTATCGTTAGTAGCCGAGAAATATACCGATCAAGACAAAAGCCGACTTCGACTGGAGAGATGTTATCTGGCTTATATACACTGCTCAAAACAATTAGGGGAGCACATGGTTTTAACAGAATTATGCAAAGATGTCTACCAATAAGTAACATAAAATGAATCATCCATAAATTACAGCCTGCCAGGAAACTGATGAAGAAAACTTTATAAGCAAATCAAATTTCATGACGTCGAAAACCAGAAAAAGGAGATAAGGTCAGAAATCGGTATTTTGCAGAAACGTCTGTTTTATTGCCGTAACTGTGAAATTTGATTGCGCAGTCTTTCTGTTTTTGAGACAAGCTTATGAGAATGTCTGAACAACGTGATTTACCGGAATCCATGGCATGGCGTGTCACAGACCGACTGGAATCAGGCCAAACAAAACGGAGTGCCGCGGACTCTGTTGGAGTCGCCAGAAGTGTTGTTGCAAGGCTGTGGAATCGATTACACGGAACAGGAAATGTTAGACGTCGACCAGGGCAAGGTCGGCCACGCACCACTAAAGCAACTGATGACCGGTATATATGGTTAACAGCCCGTCGAAACAGAACAGAGAATGCTACTCAGCTGCAAAGACAGTTGTTCTTGGCAACAGGACGAAGGGTGTCCAGTCAAACAGTACGTAATAGGCTTCATGGGGGAGGGCTCTATGCACGTAGGCCAATGGTCTGCATTCCGTTGACCCCACGCCACCGTGCGGTCCGAAGAAGGTGGGCTACTGAACATCGGGATTGGCAGCAACATGATTGGAGCCAAGTGCTGTTTACAGACGAGTCCCGATTCAGTCTGGAGTGTGACACTCGACGTGTTCTGATATGGCGGGAGAGGCGAACTCGAAATAACCCCGCATTCGATCGTGAAAGGTCACAATACAGACGAGCTGGTTGGATGGTATGGGGTGGAATCAGCATAGGAGGACGTTCGGACCTGCATATCATTCGGAATGGCACTTTGACGGCCCGCAGGTATGCAGACGAGATACTGCGATCTCATGTCATCCCTTACGCTGGAGCCATTGGCGATTCCTTTATTTTCCAGGATGATAAGGCCCGACCGCATAGAGCTCGTCTGGTGGAGAACATGCTTGAAGCTGAAACAATACAGCGTATGGAATGGACAGCGTGCTCTCCTGACCTGAATCCAATAGAGCATGTTTGAAAAATGCTCGGACGACTCACTGCTGCGCGGCCAAGGCAGTCTGTGACTGTCCCAGACTTGGAGATTGCATTTCTTGAGGAATGGAACAGTATTCTCCAAAGTCTGATCGATAACCTCATCGCATCCATGGCAAACAGGTGTGCAGTAGTCTTAGCTGTTCGAGGAGACCCCACGCGCTATTAAAACTCATGCTTCATGTCTATTAAAAGCCTTTTTTTATCGTTTACATGTAACCAAATTGTTGCCCTAAATCATCTTTTAATGTTTTCCCCATATTTTCAAATAATTAAATCTTAATTCCACATTGTTTTATCTTTTTCTCTGTATTGCGCATGGATACGCGTGTACTACCCATTGTATGCCGATACGTGGCTGTCTCGCACGGTTTTCTTGATTATTTTGCTTGCTCCCCTAATTATTTTGAGAAGTGCAGCATTCCCCACAATTGCAAAAAATAAATAACTATTGCAAACTGTACCTATTTATATAATACAAATGTCAAATTTGAAGTGAATATAACTTAACACGCCCAAAGAGTTACAAAGATTGAGACAACGCTAATAGACACCCCCTTCCCAAAATAATAATAATAAAAAATCTCTCACGAATATTTTAAGCGTCTCTTCTCGTATTCGAATCACGTACGACAGGAAGCAATAACATCCGACCGGAATGATTCGCAATCGTCGTCTGGCGAGCGAAAGAAAGAAAAGAACCCCGTGACTACCTCACGATTATTTTGGGAGAGCGGCGCAGGAACTGCACGGGCGATGAGATATTGACAGATACGTTCCACCGCTTCTTGTTTTGTCATTTCCGTGCTAATAACGCGCGCGTGATACCCCGGCCGAGAATAAACACGGCAAGCAGTTAACTGCCGAAAGCGGAGGCAGATATGGGTTTATCAGGGCATTAGCACGTAACAGAAACTCAGAATTGCGTTTAATGACTTCTATTTTGAAGGATATAAGAAAACGTTCAATAGTAAGTGACAAAGTATTTTTATACGAATATAGATTTATACAAAAATAAATAAAACATCAAATTTTGATGTTAAGTCCAGTCATGCGATATGCTTTACTACATTCAATCATGAAATATGCTTTTGCAATAAAAGTATCAACATTTTACGAATTCTCAAGAAAAAGACGATAGACAGCACGCTACTTAATATATAATAACACCTAATATATAATTTACAATATATGGTACTCAGGGCCCGATTTAGACTTGTTCAGGCCCGGGGCAAAAACTTCTTTGGACCCTCTTCTGCTTTATTGTTTTAGCAACGAAAAACATTTATTAAAGGAGGAAACGTAAAATAAAATTTTTATTCGATTTTGGGGACCCCACTTATAAGGAGGCCTGGGGCAATTGCCCCGTATGCCCCTGTTTTAGTCAGGCCCTGATGGCACTCTGCGCAAGTGGTAATCAGTGAATAATTTTTGCCACTGATTAAATAATAAATGCCACTGCAATTACTGTAACTGTAATTTTTATTAAAAAAAGAACACTACTAGATAACTCGTGAGTGGCAACCAGCACAGGAATTTTATTCAGTGACGTCAGCTACGTGTTATCTCGTTTTTTTCAATAAAGATTACTGTACAGGCTGTTACAATGTTATATCAGTAACTTAATATAATTCTATTTTGTAAACTTTCACGTATTATTCAAAATAAAACCTTTGCACCCAGGGCAAGACGCTCTAAATATGTCTGGCAGTCAATGGGTTAACCTTTAAATACTGCGTCCTTCTATCCTAATTTATACTGTGCCATCCAAATTTCATTTAACTCTTTTGAATTAATAATTTAATTGCCCAATATGAGAAAAAAATAGTAAATAGCAGCAACTTTATTAGATTAAACTGTGAGTTGGTCGTACAAAACAGGCTATACTATGGCCTCCACGTTATCGGACCGGATAAAAAAAGCAGGAGAAATTAAAACATCATTTTTCAAATAATACTTAAAGTCTGCTAATCTAGGAAGAAATGTTTTTGATAAAAACTTATAGATATTAAAAAATAATACGATAAGTCGTCGAATTTTAAGATAGCTTATTTATATGTGCATAAAAGTTATCAAGAGGGAGTGGTCTCCCCGACACTTTTTCCTACATTTCCTCATTAATGCATGTATTACTAGCTCTTACCAGCGACTTCGTACGAGAGGAAAGTTTTATGCGTATATGCGAGAACTGACGGTCTAATCACAATGTAAAATGTTGTCAAAGCCGTATGCAAGCATAAATTTTCAACGTCAACTAGAGCAACGCAAAGACGTGAATTTTAAGCGCCAGCTGGGGTAAAGCAATGCAAATTAGAAAGTTTTGATTCCAATTCATCTGTTTTATTTCATTCAAAAGAACTTCTGAAGGAATCAAAAGATCTATTAATTAACAATGTTTAATTTTAAATTTATCATACACTACGAAAATAAACCGAATCGTTTGAAATAACCGGTCGAAAACATGCTACGTCTAACATCATCAGCGTGGGGAGAAAAACTACTTAAAAGCAATGTACAGGGTGTCCAAAAGGTTCCCGTACTCCAAATTTAAAAAATCACAGTCCATGATTTTTTTTCAAGTATATTAAATTTTGCCATACGAGTAATGAAACCATGGACATGTTTGAAGCTTTTTTCGGCGATCGACTTATCTCAAAATTTTTTTGACCACCTCTATACCCTGATCTGTGAGGATATTTAAAGGACAAAGTTCATGAAGGTGATCCTTAAACAATAGATGATTGAAAATTGCAATTACCCAAAGGATACAAGAAATCACTCCTAGCATGTTAAAACGCGTTTCGAAAAACATGCGCAAACGAGTTCAGCTTTGTCTCCAAGAAAGGGAGGGACATTTTGAACATTTATTATAAATGTAAGTTCAGTATTTTTTCCCTAGTTATGTTTAAAGTGCTTTTTATCATTGGCATAAAAATAATTCTTTTTAAACCTATTGTTTTTGTAAAATAAATTCACAAATCATCAGTACGGGAACTTTTTGGACACCCGGTACTTGAAACTATAAAGATGCTGTTAAAAATTTAATCGAAAATGATGAAAATACGCAAAAGAAATATGTACAGCAAGAAAACAGCAAAAAAATCAAGTGAAATGAACAGGAAATATCGAATTATATTAATACAAGAAGAGCATAAGAAAAAAAAAATTAATAAACCTTCTTTTAGGATAGTAAGATAATATTAAAATGAAAAACGGAAACAAAAAAAAACATAAAAACAAATGATTAGATTTTTTTTAATTTTTTGATCTGATAAAAAAGGCTTTCTGTCGGGAAATCCAACAATAAATTACAAAGAATTCCATTAGATAAGATAATATTAAAAGAACACCGGAAATAGAAAAATAAAAACAAACGATTCAAACATATCAGGCAGATGTTTTCAGATTTTTTTAAAAAAAATTTTGCCGGAAAATTTAGTTTTTAATTAATAAAAAATTAACCACTCAATTAACCGGAATAAAAATGAGCCCGTGTTCTTCTGTAGACTATAATCTACCTATGTGCTAAATTTCATCCAATTTCCTTCAGCCGTTCTGGCGTGATTGAACCCCATCATCCATCCAAACTTTCACATTTATAATAGGAGTATAGATGTAGATTAATCGTACATCATTGACGAATAATAGCTACATAAGAACCGACTAGTATGCGTTCTTTTATTCTTTAAAAACGGTTAATACACAAGTAAGAGAAAACTGAATGGATATTTTGACGGGCTTTTTTCAACCGACTGAAATCGTAACTTGATGCATACAACAATTGTTATCGCAAATTCACATACCAAATATCATACGTTTAAAATACTTGCGTTTAAGTTATCGTATTTACAGTGGGACAAACAATTGAGGATACACCTTACTTTTACTTGATAAATCCAACTTTCAATCGAAATAACACGTTAATTAGAAGTGCAAACGCGTTTTTAAGTTCACAAGTAACAAAAGGGTTAATTTACAGTAAAAATAACGAAAATCAACAAAAAAATATCTAAAATTAAAAATTTCACAAGTATTTGAAATAAACATAGGCAGAATTTTACCTAAAAAAATTAAGGATACACCAATAAAATTTGTGTGACATATCGCATACAAAGACAGTATCAATATTTGGTTGCATGTCCTTTGGCTTTTATAATGTCCTCCAAACGTCTTAGTACCGATTCGACCAACTTTTTGGTGGTATGTGGAGATATTTTATTCCATTCTTCTTGTAACACTTGCTTTAAATGGACTTTGTTCCTAATTTGGAGTTTTTGGACAACTATTTCGAGTGTGGCCCACATATTTTCTATGACATTGATGTCAGGGGACTGTGGTAGTGTGTGCAATTGCTGTTTACAATGAAAAAAGACACCACATTTTGACATTACGTGCCGTATGTTTGGAGTCGTTGTCTTGCTGGAAAATAACATTTCCATCTAAACCCAATGTTTTTTCACTTTTTTTAAGATTGTTGTTGAGTATATCTATATAAAGCTTATGATCCATCATACCATCTATAAAAACTAAATTTCCTACCCCATTTGAAGCCATACAACCCCAAACCATGATTGAGCCACCACCATGTTTAACTGTAGGAAGTATATTTTTTGGATCCAAAGCGGTGTTCGGCTTTCTCCAAACGGTGCAACTGCCATCACTTCCAAAAATGTTGAATTTACTTTCGTCACTAAATATAACTTTCTTCCAAGAGTTATCTGTCTTCAATTGATGAGTTTTTGCAAACTCCAAACACTTTTTCTGATTTTGTAAGCTTATGAAAGGTTTCTTTCTAGCTACTCGACTGCTATATCCAGCATGTCTAATCACATTTCTCACAGTTTCAGCACTTACACTTCTGCCCATTGTTCGAGAAGTTTCTGCAGCTAGTTTGACTGCACTTAGTTTAGGATCGATCTTGATATATTTCAAAATTTTCCTTTTGGTTACATCGCTCAGAATACTTTTGCTTCCTCTTCCACTTTTATTTTCAATTAATCCATCGCTTTTAAATCTTACAATGATTTTTTGGACACAAGAGTGGCTTTTACCGTCAATTTCAGCTATTTCACGATAAGAATTTCCTTTCTTAAATAACCTTAAAATAAATTTTCTTACATCAATACTGGTCTCTCTTCGAAGACCCATTTTCCATTTAAAATTGCGACTTTAAATTCACATAACCAACTTCAAAAGACAAAAGTAGAAGCCGAAAAGGTTTAAGATAAAATTGGCCGAACTTCGGCTATTACAGTAGAAATCAGAAAAAAATCTAGCGGTAGTTATACAAAAATTTTATTGGTGTATCCTCAATTTTTTGAGGTAAAAATCTGCCTATGTTTATTTCAAACACTGGTAAAAATTTTAATTTTAGATATTTTTTTTTTGTTGATTTTCGTTATTTTTACTGTAAATTAACCCTTTTGTTATGTGTGAAAATAAAAGCGCATTTGCACTTCTAGTTAATGTGTTATTTCGATTGAAAGTTGGATTTATCAAGTAAAAGTAAGGTGTATCCTCAATTGTTTCTCCCACTGTATATGATTGTACAAGCACAGAGCAATAGGCGATCAATTCTTCGATGAATCAGGTTCGGAATGCAATAAATATCAGCGTTTTAGATGTAAAATCCGCGTATCAAATCTTACCCATCTAGCTCTCATCGTTTTGCAGCTGTCCAGCTAATTTAAATTCGGATGAATCGATTTCTTTTGAATGGATTTTCATTTATAATATTATGTAAAATTTAAAAAAAAATGTAAAGACCATATACCAAATTTGATCTGTATACTTCACAGGGGTTTAGAGTTACCGCCTTTTGCGCAGAGAGAAAAAAAACTTTCTTTCAATTTTTTTGAATCGTTAAAATGATGTTTACAAAGAATTAGCCACGTTCGGAAACCAGTTTGCTCGCCAGATGATTATATTATTTATGGTGCAAATTTTTTTTAAAGAAACATTTCCATTCGCTATTTAATATAACTAGAAAACAGGAATGAAATGAATATAACTTACTGAAAATTAAAAAGTAGATATTGCTAAACAAAAGTGGAAGTAAAATTACTTCTACAAAATAAACTGCAAAAACAGACGACTGAATATTTCGATGTTTGAAGATTATATATATATATAGGAAATTAAACACACTGAAACCATGTTTTATATAACAATTGAGTTAACATAGGTTAAAAGAACATAATTAGCACTAGATCGATTAATTAATCGTTTTTATAGCATTTAATGGAACATTTTATATGCCTTAATAATTAAATGATGAGTAACAAAAGGATTCAAAACTACCTGGATTATCGGAAGATAATATTCAATGCACACATTTAAACAAATACATTTTCCTTTCATGAATATGCAAAATCTTAAATTGCAGTATATGTAACGAAAGCCACTGAAAATTTTCGTAAGTAATTTTTGAGTGTAAAATGTAGAACATCAAGAAAGAAGTGACTTACAAAGGCAAGCAAAACATACAAATATTTTTCATAATATATTATGTATGAAATTGTTCGATGTTATAGCAACCGTACGAATTTCTCGCCATTTTTGTGCAGTTTTCGCTGATAAGCCCTTAATCGGTAGTATGTGCCGATGAGCTAAGCATATAGGATGCGTTAAAGATACCTTTCGCGAAACCATGAGTGGCGCTCATTCTCAAATTAGAAATAAGATTGGGGGGGGGGTAGGAGGGTTCACCAAATGGTCACACCATTCTCAGAAGATGGTTTTATGTGTAGCTGCCCACCCCATCTAGCCTTCTTCTGTTTTGAAAGATCGAAACAAGCAGGACTATCTGTCTTATTTCTGTGACCCCCCCCCACTTGTTAAGAGGAATGGGACCCCCAATCCCTATGCCCTAAGACACAGCTAGTTTTAACTACCACCCTAAGGAATCAGGTAAAAAGATTTTACTGTCCAAAACAGTCAAAAATCTACCCTGTTAAGCCTGAGAGCGCAACAAAACGGAGCATTCTCTTCATGGTGAATAGCCAAAAGTTGAGCAAGTTGAAAAATATTCTTTTAGTTAAATGAATTTGATATAGAATTTTTTCTGTCCTCTTCCTGGATCCTAGCTGGTCAAGAGTTGAAAGTGGTGAACATATAAGTATTCAGCTGATTAAGAATATTTTACACTTCTGAAGGGGACGACCGACCCCAAAGAGATCTCCATCTTTGTAATCTTTTGCCAGATAAAGAATCAGTGCATTGGGGAATGGTAAAGGTTTGAAGAATGTATATTGCCTCAAACCCCCTCATCGGTGAATGATTCTCTCTTTCCTCAGGAGCTGCAGCTACTCTAACGCAGGGGTTCTCAAAAGGTGGGTCGCGAGATGTCGAAGAAAAGTTTAAAGAAAATTAATTCATTGCTGTAGTTTTCATTAAAAACAAAAGCGTACACGTAGCTTTTAATTCACATAAAAGTTGGTTTTTGTGTTCTATTAGCTAATGGGATACATGAGCTTGTTTGGAATTAACCGATCTTTTAATGTCTGAAATGAGCTTTGTAACACACAAAACAATGTCATTTTCCAGTGTTAAACGGTTTCTCGAATTTGTTTTAAATTTGATTGTTATGGAGACTCCTTGCACACATTTGTAATATGTAGAAAATGGCATAGAAATTTTTAATGCTGTTGTGGACAGCTCTGGGTATTCTTTTTTAATACGTAATCAAAATTTGTCGTCATAAGCTTTGTTTAAAGTTACTTTAGCTGACTGATCACTTGAAATCTCTATCAGTTGATCGTGATGACGGACACTTAGCTCGGCTTTTGTTACGGTTTGCTCACTGAACGGATTGACTGTCCACACAACCCCACTCGTATCCTTAACTGGAATGTAATCTGTAAACTGTTCAATCAAAGTTTCGAGATGAGATGATACTAGTAAGGAGAAGGATGAAGTGTCAAGGGATGTAGCACCAATACCCGACACATACTCTACGAACTCTTGTGTCCGTGTAAAATTTTCAAAATCTCTGTCTAAACTTTAGGCAGAGTTAATACTTTGGGGGGTCGCCAAAATAATTAATTTAAAAAGGGGGTCGCAATGTCTAAAAGTTTGAGAACCCCTGCTCTAACAGATGCGCTAAGCACAAAGTGGGTTTATTGGACGTGATCCCACTGATGCTCGCTACTAGATCACCACATCTGGTTTTACAAGATTATGGTTTGTGCATCCCTCCTGAATTCTTTCCAGATATCATCGGACATCCAGTGAATATGGTTCGTTTAATTCCACTATAATTCTTATAAGTTAGAGGCTCGTCGCTCATAATAAATAGTAATTTGAAGAGTATCCGTTTCTGATTTCTAGAATATGCAATAAATAACTAAGAATTGCAATAATCAAAAAATACAAGTTGACATTTTAACGAATACCTTTTCCTTACAGATTTTCTGAATCCAAAAACAAACAAACAAAAGTTTTGGGCACACGCACGCACGCGCGCACACACACACACACACACACACACACACACACACACACACACACAC
>JAOUZG010037308.1:1786291-1809867 GCA_026289955.1 Argiope argentata
ACACACACACACACACACACACACACACACACACACACACACACACTTTGAACACATCTAAATGCTTACATTTCAGATTTTGATGAACATTACGAATATTTGAAAGCATATACTCTTCCTTTATTTTATTTAAGTGATTTTTTTGTGTGTGTTTAAAGTACTTTCAGAGGAAAATCGCAAAATTATCAAAAGACTTCACTATTTCTTTTTAAAAAATGTTTCCCTAAAATCATTCTTAAATCTAATAGCATTTTTTCAGAATATTATGGTGATTATTAAGATTATTTCAGACGATTATTTTTTCAGATTATTAAACGAAAACGATAGCCCTCTAATTAAATGCTTTAATAACTTGTTCTTAACTATGAAATAAATTTTGAACTATGAATTGGATTTTCTAGGGAAACCAGAAAATCCAATCATCAATCGAAACAAATCAACAATCGAAAATCCGATCAACAACTAGGAACAAGAAAATCCGAAAAACAATCGAAAACAAGAAAAAATTTGAAATTTCAAGTTATTGGTCTGAGACATCGTAATATTCAAATATAGAATGGAAGTATATCTTCGCGTCTGAATTCAGATTCTAGATAATAAGCTATTGGCCGCTTTTGGATGTATATCTTAAATAAACTTCTCATTAAATGAAAATATTTTCAATTCACATCATAATTGAGATAAAATATAATTGATTTTCACCAAGATTCATCATTTTTATCATGTCAGAACATGATGCTGATTTTGGGATGAAGTTTTTGGCGTCAACAAAAATCCGTAAGTGAAAAATAAAAATTCGTAAGCTAAAAATAAAAAAATATATATTAACAGCATGATCATCCCCAAAAATCAGCTTTAAATAACACGTTGCCAGTGCATTTATAAAAGCCCTGATTTAAAAAAATAAGTGAATGACTACATCAACCCCCCCCCCCCCAAGAAAAATGTCATTTTGAGCACGTGATTATATGAAATGAAATAAATAGGGAATGTGATATTTTTTAAACAAACGTGAAACAAAGTTTTTTTTGGATCGTTTGCAATACTAAAGTGACACATTTAATGAAACGATTAAAATGAATAAAAAAAATATAATTTAACTCGCAAGAGCACGTGGTGCTTGGCCGTTCAAGAATTTACGTTCTGACATGATGCATTGAAATATGCGTAGCAAATTTCATTTAAATCTTTTTTTAATATATAATTTATCTTTCAAAACCCGTTTTACATTCCCTCCCCCCATATTCATAACGAAAGCTATCATCAGTAATATCACATATCATTATCAACGTAAGTAAAAAATAGATGACAACAGACTGTCAGAGGACGTTTACATTAAATTAATAATATTCATTACTGAATGCCTATAAAACTATTTTATATCATTAACTTTGTTGTGAGAAGATTACCTTAAATTCGAAGATGAATAGATGAGAACGATAACTCTGAACGGAAATTTTGACGATTTCATGGAAAGATAACTGCAATAAAACAAAAGTGATCGGTGAATCCTATTTTCTCACCTATATAATCTATCCTATATTTGATCTAAATTACGTAAATCATTGTTTTATTCAAAATTGATATTTCATTCAACAACTGACAACAAAATATAGACAATAACTATATTATACCTGGTTTGAAAAGTCACTCTCTTCTTCTTTAAGCAATCTATTGACATAATCGACAATTAACGACTAAACACCAGATATTGGACTGTTCCCTGTCCTAAGTTTCTGTAGGCGGGCAGACATGTATGCAAACACTTAAGTAACTAGAACTGCGCGTACATTTACACATCAACACGTGGATTTAAATATTCCTCGCACATAAATAAAATATTTTTAGAAAAATAAAACTTTTTTTCTTCCTTTCAAAAAAAACGAATGAGTTACGACTGTGCCGTTAAGAGGTCGGCAGTTTTATTTTCAGCTTTTGCCGGATTTACTTGAAATAAAACGGAAAGATGCTGATGTTGTCAGACGATCTTTATTTTTCTTTTTGGAAAGAAAACAAAATATGCTTTTCCAACTGTCGAAACCTCACGTAAGCAAACGGCGGGTATCCACCGATTGGTCGCCAATTTCCACGTGACCGCTTTGTAATTGCTTCCATTGCCGACGAAGGACAATGCTATACGTCTCGAGCAGCTGTTTCTTCAGCTGAAGTTACAGCTAAAATGCCTGTTGGAACGTGACGAATAATGATGCCATGAAAATGTAAGGTGTTTTATACATGCGAATCGTATTGACAAAGGTGGTAGATTTATGTTTTGTGTAGGTTTTGTTGCATATTTTTTTCTATCTTTTTTTCCTTATTAGTAAATATTAATATTGTAACATTTCGTTAGATATCCTTTTCCTTTAATATACCTAATTAGTAAGCTATTAAATGCATGTAATTCAAATACCTGGTTAATTACGTATTTCAGACTAGTTAAAAAACTATCAAATATTACAAGCGCATTTTTTTTTGCAATTCCTACTATTAGCTCACACTCTCCCAATATGTTTATACCTTGTTCAAATTTTCAATCGTTAATAAAATAATTTGTATTCATCCAATCAAGTTCAAGTAAATTTTTTAAAACTTGTAGTGGATACATTTGATGTTAATACAGTTTTTAAAATATTAATTTATTAATTTTTTATTAATTAATTAAAAACTAAATTTCTCTCCAAAATGCTTAATTTTTCCACAGCCAAATAAGTCACGAATTCAATTTATTTTTCTCCCACCATAATAATGCTAGGCTTAACACGTTATTTCAAACGATTCTGTTTATTTTCATAATGTTTGATGCATTTAAAATTAAACATTGTTCATTAATCGATTTTTCCAATTCATTTTGAAGTATTTTCGAATTAAAATAATACAGAATAGAAAAAAAAATTAGAAATTTCTAATCAGTAATGCGTACCCCAATTGGCGTTGAAAGTTCACGACTTGTGGGTTGCCTCAATTGGCGTTGAAAATTTAACGCTAGCATAAGTTTTTAATCAATTAATTATAGTTAGTGTAATTATTAGGCCGTGATAGCCTGTTTGGTAGAGAGTTGTATTCGCATCCCTTGGGCTGCGAGCTCGAGAACCATGTCTAAAAAGGAGAATGGAAATTGCAAGGAAATTCGCTTTCTATTTTGCCGTTTAATATTGTTTATATATCATATTTATATACATGTTTATACTAATTGTAATTATTTAATAAAAGTAACTAAAATAAAAAAATTCTTTGGTAACCTAAGTAGGCATTGCTTTCAATTTTTTTAATATTACTTGTTAATTTGTAAGTAACGGGATCCAAATATACTGACAATAAAGGTTAGTATTTGCTAAATTTTTCGTTTTGATATATTTTCAGCGAATTAAAAGTACTAGAAAAATTAATTTTATAAAATAAAATTGATTTTTTAAAATGCGAATTAAAAGTACTAGAAAAATTTATTTTATGAATAAAAATAAAATAAAATTGTTGTTTAGCTATGAATTAAAAAAATCTACGGTTGATATTATTTTAATTTTTTTGCGAAATATAACAAGACTAACCAGGAATCGTTATACTCTACACCAATTTCTTAGACTAGTTTTAGACCTTTATTTTTTGGCTTCCTTTAAGCAACTTTTGACATACTTTTATCATGTCAGACCATGATGTTGTTTTGGGAATGAGGTTTTAGGTGAAAAATAAAAATTTTATTATCTTTACGATCATCTCAAAAAACCAGCTTTAAATATCATGTTGCCATTGCATTTACTAAAGCTCTGATTAAAATAAGTTAATGGCTACAGCAAATAAAACATAGAAAAATATCATTTTCAGTACGTGATTATATGACATGAAATAAATAGGAAACGTTATATATATTTTTTAACAATAAATGCGAGTCAAAGTTTTTTGGATCGTTTGCAATACTAAAGTGACTCATTCGATGAAACCATTAAAATGAATGAAAATATAATTTAACTTGCATGAGCGCATTGTTCTTTTCCGTTCAAGAAATTATGTCCCGACATGATTCATTGAAATATGCAGAGCAGATTTCATTTTAATCTTTTTTTAGTTTTTCATTATTTTATGATTTCCTTTCTAGATAAAAGAAAGCTGAAAAAACCACACCCAAATAATTTCTGCAAATGTCAACTGATAAAGAGAAAAAAATACAGAATAAAAATATTATCAAATTCAAGATAAACAAAGGAAATTTTTTTTAGAAAATATTCCTTTCGTTATTTTCTGCTATTTCTTACATACTTATTAAATCAAATTCAAACTAATTCTTGTTAAGCATTTATGCAAATAAAACTGAAGAGGTATTTTTTTTGTTTGTTTTTAATAGAAATATAGACGAAAATATATTCTTCAATATTTTCTCAACAATATTAAGGAGAAATAATTAAATAAATAATTTCTTAGTAATGAAAAATGAAATTTCTATTACACGTATAAAGTGCTCACAACTAAACATGGAAGACAACAATCCAAGTTAATTAATTAAGTTACCCAAAAATTAATTTAAGATAATCAAAACGTGGAAAAGTGAAAATATTTATTTCATCTTATCGAAATTGAAAAATATTAATTTGAAACATTTTTGAAATTGAAATTTGATCAAAACTTCTGTACTTCTTTTTAATGATCAAAGGAGATTGAAATTGAATTGGAACAGCTGTTGGAAATGACTGCTTTTATAATTTCTGTTTTAAACAGTAATTTCAGTTTTATACAGTATTTTAAACTAAATTTTGTATCGTTTTCTTGAAATATTATTAATTCTTCATTATTACTTCATAAAAATAGTTTTCAGTGATTTTTAAAAATCGTCTGGTAATCTACATATTTAAAAAATAGATTTCTGCTATTTTTAAAAATCTTTTGGTAATCTATTTTTTTAAAAAAATAATTTTCGATTTATTAAATTTTTTTGGTGTAACGAAATTTTTCTTTTAAAATAAAAAATGAAATCACAGATGAGAGATTTGATATATTTTTAATATATTATTAAAGAATCTTCCACATTAAATATAAATTTAAATATGACAAAAAAGATCTTTTGTATATTTTGTGATAGTTTTTATAAAACAATAATTTACATTAAAAATCAAGCATTTAAAAATTGTGAAACACCAATGAATGCCAATAATAAGATAAATTTCCTTTTTAGCATAAAGGTTTCGAAAAATTCAGCATTTTCAAAATTTATGCAAAATTTAGTATTTAATGTGAAGATATTTTTGATAGCTGATTGAATGTGTGCTGTTTAAACTTTTGTTATAAATATTTATATTATTAGGACTTCAAATTTTGTTTACAAATGTATCGAAGTAACTAAATATTTTAATGAAGGTTTAGTGAAATTCAATTAAATATTTAATATTTCATTAATAAAAACATTCATATCAAAATTTTATATCGACAAACTCTGGTTTCATCAGCCAGTTTATATGAATAAAAGTGAAAAATAACAAATAGCTTGTATGATGCAGAAATGTAAATAACGAGATTGCTTTCCTTCATATTTTGATTATTGATGGTAAAAAGAAAAAGGTCAATTTTAGTGATGGTTTCGAGAAAGCTGAATATTATTATTCACTAATTTAAGTTAATAGTTAAATGTATTATATTTTATTAATTTAAATTACTGTTCTTACATATATAAAAGCTTATGCTATCTTTAGAGTTGGCAATTTATAGTATAAAATATTATGAAATATTGAAATAATTTTATTTGCCTCCGAGTTAGAACCTTAACGTTTAATTCTGTGTCATTCTTTAAAAAAAATTAATAATTAACTTTAAAAATATCGGTTGATTGTAAAAATATCATTGATTTGTAAAAATTGTTTATTGCATTAAATTGTAAAAATTATCATTCTGAAATTTGTGACAAATTGTTTATTGATATTTTTATTCTAATTGGAAATGAAGTTAAGGTAAAATTATTATATTTTATATAAAAACATTTTCATTACAAAAATATTAAAATAATTTTAACTTTATTTAAATTTTATTTGAAATTAGTATTTTATCGAGTATTACTGATAAATATTTTCATTCAGGAGAATGCTAGGTGTATCAATTCATCTTGAATACAGCTAAATAAGAATGAAAAGGAATATTATTTCCGAAAATCAATAACTGATTAATTTATCATTTGATGTTAAGTTACTAAAGTGACATTGAAGGAAAAGGAATAATTGCGCATTATTACAATATTATACTTCTCGGAATTTTTTTCAAACTAAGAATTCTGGCATTAAAATTAGATTAAAAAAAACAACACAGACTTTTCGAATTTCCGAGTATTTCTATCAACTTTTCAATCTAAAAGTAATTTTATTTTGCTGATGTTTATTATCGAAACAATGCGAACTACTAAAATATTTGCTTTATTCCATTACAATTAATGCTTTTGCTATGATTTTCTAAGCAAGTTAGTTTTCTTTTTTAAAATTATTTATTAAACATATGCTCAAACAACAGATGTTTTAAATTATTTAATTTGAAAATCCATGTAAAGCGCAGAGTTCTAAACCAGTTTCACGATATTTATTTGTTTTATGTATTTTAACATGCAGGCAAAACTATTCTGTACTTCTTTAATGTGTTTACATGTACCTTTAGCCTTATCGTATTTACGAACATGAAATCACGTTATCTCTAGAACGGACGTGATGAAATGTATCACGATTTCGAAGAGGCCGACGGTTAGTAAGCAATTTTGTTAAATGTTGTAGGCGGAATTACAATGCAAACACCTGTTTCACCAAAGTACTTTGGGATGATAAAGTCAGACCATCGACATAAAATAAAACAACGGTTTATCCTCAAATAAAAGCGGAGAAACATTCGAAATTATGAGAAAAAGTGAACTTTTTTTATGGCTTATCTCTACTACTAATAAAGATGAATGTGTATGTTGGCGATCTAAAGTCGCATCATTTGACCTAAAATTACTGATTTTGGTGCATACATACTTTAAAGAACAAAAAAGTGCAAACTAGAGAGATTATTCTTGAAATTTTAATTTTAATTAAAAATTTAGCTAAATTTTGTTTTTAGCAACACTTTTTAAAAACATTTATAGCATAAAAGGATTTTTAATTTATCTTAAATTTAAAATAAAAGATAAAAATGAAATCTGCTATGCATATTTCAAAGTATCATGTCATAGCATCATTTCTTGCACGGCCAGGCACCACGTGCTCGTGCGAGTTAAATTATATTTTTATTCATTTTAAATGTTTCATTAGAATGAGTTACTTTAGTATCGCAAACGATCCCAAAAACTTTGTCTCGCATTGATTGTTTTTTTTTAAAAATCACTTTTCCTATTTATTTCATTTCATATAACCACGTGTTCAAAATGACATTTTTCAAGCTTTTATTTGTGGTAGTCATTAACTTATTTTATTTAATCAGAACTTTAGTAAATGCAGTGGCAAAGCGTTATTAAAAGTTGATTTTTGTGAGATGCTCGTGAAGATAATAAAATTTTTATTTTTCCCTTGCGGGTTTTTGTTGACGCCACAAAACCTCATTCCTAAAACAATATCATGTTCTGACATGATTATATATATGTAATAATATTTTTAAAACTAATAATATTTTTAAAACTCTTAAATTGCTTTTGATAAAATGGAATACTGAAAGCTTATCCACGTGATATTAGTTCAATGATTCATGCTTTTATTTAACCACTTCGCATACAATGACATGTCTGACACGCGCATCGAATTACTGAATTTTTATTTTCAAGTCTGCAACTAAGCCACATAATTAAGCATTTTAATACGAAAATATCACAATAAAACGATTTGGTATCCCAAATGCTCCATATATTATTTAAAAAAATCAAATTAACAATAAATTACCAAAATAGGATGAGTTATCTAGTTAGAAAGTTAAATAAATTCGTATGTCAAGTGGTTAAGCCTTGATAAAACCTCACTTAAGAATAAACAATTAAAATGCTTTTATGCAATTTTTTGTATATTAAATGTTTAAAATATGATTGATTGACACAATAAGTATATATTGTACATTTCCAAATATAAATTAAATTACAGAATCATGTTTTAGAACAACAATATATTTTTAACTACATCTAAGATTTGCATTAATCTTCCGAAAAAGAAACAATTCGAAATGTTAATTTACTTATTAATAAAAAAAAGTAATTTTATCTTGAAATGTTACTTAGATTAAAAAAATATTTCACGTTAATTAATCGCCAATCTTGGCAGCATCAGAATGACAAGCTTGTATAAACAATAACGTTTAACAATGGCCATAACTTTTTTTATTGCATTTTATCGCCAAACTTTTTGTTTGGCTGCATTTTCATACCGAAAGTTGACTTCTAAGGCACTTCCTGTCGTTCAACTTCCTGATATGCCCGAAAGGCCCTTCATAATATTTTGAAATGCGTTTTTACAGTTTCATAATCGAATTTTCGATTTTGTGTCCTTGAGCATATTGCGGTATCTCCCAATATTCTCACCGCGGCACGATGTCTTTGAATTCAACCGAGAAATATATTGTAGATTTTTCTAGGATTATTAATATTTTTTTTATATATAAGACAGATTGGCAGTTCAAATTCTTTCTCGAAAAAGAGTGCTTTCGTATATGCCAATAAAAGATTATATTTTGACGTGCTTATAAAGATGAATCTTTTGTATAAGCTGTCATGAAAATTCTTCCCCCTCCCAATGAATAAAAAGATAATTCCCCCTTGTTTCGTTCCGATTTTTCTTTTTTTTTTCTTTTTTTTTTGGATTGAAACTTCATTCTAGCGTATCTAAAGCATCCGATTTAAGTAGACATTTTTGTATATCAGATATTCATCACCGCAAACGATTATTTTCTTTTCTGAATGCTGATATTTAATTCATGAAGACATTCGTTTCCTAATGAATGACTTTTTTTGTCAGAAAAGGCATAATTCATTTTATGAGAAAACTGTTTTATTATATATTGACAAAGATTGAAAAAAAAGGACATGAAAATAATTTTTCTTATAATTTTTAATTTTTTAATATAATTTATCCTAATGTTATAATTTTTTATTTTTTATTATTATTTATGATAAGATAATTTTTAAATTTTTATTAATTTATAAGAATATAATTTTTAATGTTCTTATTTAAGTTATCCTTCTATTATAATTTAAATTTCTTATTTATGTTACCGTTAAAGTATGAAATCTGTTTTTTTTTATAGAATACCTAGTTATTCCATGAAATAACTGATCGTGTCCGTTAAAGTGTAAAACTCTCTTGTATTTCATGGTTTAACTAGTTATTTCATAGATAACCATCAGCAGCCCGTCAAAGTGTAAAATAATCTATATCATATCTATATCATATACCTCAAAGTTTAGGTACTCGTCAGGGATTTAAAAAATGTTCGTGTAAATTCCAGTGTGTCAACAAAAAATGTTTTTGTTTTAGAAATTATGTTCTTTGTAATTCCAAATGCCATTTTAGTAATCCTTGTTGTAACATATGATTTTATGGTACGTTACCATAAATACCATTTATATGCTGCATAAATTAGATAAATTGCTTCGTTTTCATTTTAATTGTCTATCATTAGTCTATTTATAGAATACCTAGTTATTTCATATTCGATAAATTGTTTATTTTACACTTTAACTGTCTCTCATTAGTTAATTTATAAAATACCTAGTTATTTCATAGAATAACTAGTTAAAGTGTCAAATGAATAACATATTACACATTTTAACGGACACGATCAGTTATTCCATGGAATAACTAGGTATTCTATAAAATAACTGCATTATATACTTTAACGGTAACATATATATTTTCAAAACAAATAATTAAACATATTTATTATTTGACAGAAGTTAGTTAATAAAATATTAATATTTTTTTCTCTATTTTCATCAATGCATTAAATATTTGCCTACTGAATTTCTAACGAGACGTTTAAATACCTTTTGATATGGCTGAATAATTCAAAGATCAGTCACAATTTTTTTTAAGATTTTCCTTTTAAATATAATACTTTTATATTAACTGATCCTTCTTTTAATGGCATCTTGTCTTCTTTGGTACATGATAATGAAGTAAAATATCAGACTATCAAATCGGATGTAGAATTATCAGTTTCTAGATTATGACGCAAAACTTTGCTAAATTTAGTAAGTAAAACAAATCCAACTTGTTCTTCATCATAAACGTCAATATGTTACCGAATAGATGGTCTCCAGAAGGTGTAGTGTGTATATTAAGAACATTGTTGCATTCCGTTGTTTAAGCCTTTTGATAGATTAAAACCCAAAGAATAATTCTTATACAGAAAAATAAATAACGAACGCAATTTTATAATTGTTTTAGAAAAATTATAAAAGTTGTAAAATTTTAGAGAATAATATAATAATATTTTTGTTTTAAAAAAAGGGAAAAGATACTAATTTAATTAATTTTGTATGGAATCAACATACGCTGTATTTGCAAAAAAAGAATAAATAAAGTTATTAAATATTAGAGAAAATTATTGATTAAAATGTATTGATTGCTTAAAAAGTTTCTCCATTAGTCAGAAATTATTTTGAAAGAATTTATTTAAAGGAAAAAAATACTTCTTTGTGAAAAGATGATTTTGATGATTAATTCTCTGAATTGCAAATTCAAAAATTTGCGATGCATTCTCTTTTCAAGATAATTTTAAAAAAAACATTTTTGCCATTTTCTTCCTTTTTTTTGTGAAATCAGAAAGGACAGTACTTTATATGCAAATGCGATTCATTGATATTTAAAGAATGTAGAGCTATTTGATGAAAATGATACATTGTTTTATTTTTTCATTTATACGACGGTATTTAATCTCGTTTAATATACATATAATACTTTTTCGAATGTTTCTATTTCATTTAAGTTTTTTTGAACATTCTCAGAAGAAAATTTATAATTAAAAATCCAGTGGCTCATAATAACTCATAAATATACAAATCACATGCAATTTGTGCTGAGGTACCATTTTTTTTGGTATTTAATTTAATATGTTATTGAATTTTGTGAATATCATCTTAAGATGAGTCGAATGACAAAGCTTTACATAAAGACCGATTGAAATAATTTTACATTACGTTGAAAAGTGGGTTTTCATTTTTTTTGCTGTCGTGATGCATATAATATGATTAAAATGTTTGCTATGAGAAAAAATAATTTTAATATGTTTTTTTTAATTTAAGAAAAACATTGTTTATAAACTTGTGGAAGTTTTACTTATAAAATTTTCTTATTAAAATATGAATAAAATTAGTTCATAGCATTTCACACATAATATGTGGGATAATGAAATGGATACAACTGTGCAATAGAAAAACAAGAAATTTACTTTTTTGGAATAAGGTTTAGTAAATTATAACAGGAAAAAAAACGTTAATATCGCAGTTTTCAAACAAAAACTACCGCATTTTTTAATAAATATATATTGTATGTTTAAATTTTCAATACTGATTTTGGATACTTTCTTGAGTACCAGTGCAACTGCACTTCTACTCAGTCTGATATAATAACAGAGGTGAGGGGTACCCTGAGAAAGTTTGCTTTTAAAAAAGCGAATTGGATTAAATTTTCAATAGATAAATATTGTATTTTTATAAATAATTATTGTATTTTCAATTCCCAGTATCGCAGATTATTGCAATTCAATTTTGCAATAAATCTAATAATTCATATTTAGACCTTGAAATATTTTTATATATTTATTAATTCAGCTAACTGTGATGCAAATAAAAATGCAACAGAAGACTATATAATCAATTAAAATTATTCCCAAAATAAGTCCCAAAATTCATATAAATAAAGTCTTATTAGTCCAAAATTCAAATTCCAAAATTCATAAAAATAAGTCCCAAAATTATGTTGCATTAATCGGTTGCAATCAAGTTGAAAAAATATCGTTTGGTTTTCTCAATCCTTTTAACTGACAAAAATAATCGGAATACAGAAAAAATAAAGAAGCTAAAAATCCATTTTAACAAATTACTTTTCAGAGAAAAACGAACAAAAATTACTGAAGTTATCTTCAGTTTACTCAGTAGAATTTTTTTTATTGGTCATATGCCAAAAAGCTGATGCATTAAGCAAAATTCCTTGAAAAATTAAATCTATATTCTGCAACAGCATAGTACAACAACTTTTAGTCTCGATTCCTCTTTATATTATATAAAATATATTCTTTCATAATTATAACAATAATGTGCTGGCATAAAATATATGTTAATATCACTGCAACACATGAATATATAAGTACGCTTATTAAAAAAATAATATTGGTAAATTATATTTATTTTTAAATATTATTACAATATTTGGAAAAATCGCATAAAATACAATTGGAGTCACTATAAATTAATTTTTTTAAATTTTGTTCAGTAATAATAATACACCTGAAGATACGATGAAAAAATTTCAAAAGTTCGATAAACTTATTTAAATAAAAATTGAATTAAAAAAAACTTTTATTTTGAAATTGGAAAATTCCTCCTTAGAGAATTGCTATTACTGAACCAAATTTGGTAGCTCTAAATTTAATAGTCCCACAATAATTTTTATGGACGGATCGAACAATATAGAGAATATCCAGTACAATCATTTACAATTGACCTTTAAATCATTCTATCGGTGTTTATAGCGATAAAATTTTATTATTTTTAAATTATGGAGCTAGATTATAAGAAAGAAAAACTACAAAAATACACATTTTGAGGTCTTATAAAAGTTTATAAGGGGAAAAAGCAGAATATTATATTTCCGGATTACATCACTGCATTAATAATAGATTGTAGACAGAGTGTAGCATATTCATTTTTGCATAGCGAATTAAAAAGTTACCAGTAATAAACTCGTAATCAATGCAATATTAAGAAGGTCAGAATGGCAATACGGAATTCAGATATTATACTATCAATTAGAACATCGCAGAAAAAGTCCACCCGCTTAAAAAACTGATTATAATATTAATAATGGTTGAACATATAACACAATTATTATTATTATTAAGATAAAGATATATTTTATACCTTGCTATAAATGTCATAAATAGTAAACTGCTTTTGGATTCAATTTAATTATCCACTATATCTGTGTTTAGAAATACAGCATGCTTCAAACACAAATTTTTTAACAACTTTTATAGAGCGAAGATAATATTCTATTTTTCACTTCTACCCAAAAATTCCTTTTTGAAATGCTTTCACTTTATTTGTAAGATTGAAAATTTTCAACTATCTTTTTTATTACTTACTTTATGTATCAACATTATGTTTCGAAAAAGTGCTCTTTTATTAATGTTATACAATATATATATATATATATATATATCTTTCAAACATTTAGAAATATTACAAAGAAATTAAGACACAATAGAAACAAGAAAAAGCAATTCTGGAAATTCGTTAAAAGTGAACATTAATTAACATTAATTGAAGATATGTTTAAAATTTTCATTTGCTCACTATTTTATAATTTATGTTTTAATATCTATATTTTTGATGGAAATTCAATCAAGATAAGAAATTAATAATATTGTAAATAAATAAGAATTAAAAATTTAATCCTTAGAAATAGGATATCTCTACCGCAAAGCAGAATATGAGCGACTTGAATAGATTAATAAATGTAAACATTATTTACAAACAAAAATGCTTGTTCTTAGAAATCTAGATAATTAATAAAATGTATTTTTCTTAGCTATGGCATTTTATATGGCTGTTTAGAAAATACATGTAAGTTTAAAGAAGTGAAATACTTTTAATATAATGTATTGTGTATGGCCTTGTAGAGTTATCTGATTGTTCAGCTCACTCTCAATTTATGCTCTTTTCATGAAATCTCAGTGAATATCAGTAGAGAAAAAGCTCATAAATTATAAAATAATATATATTAAAAAATCATTTTTGTAAATGCAATAAAAGTGAAAGTACCTTTTTAACAAAAAAGTGCAAATGCCAAAATAGAAACCGCAAATGCTTATGGGCAAAATACAAAAGAACATAATGTCATAAGTCATCATAATAAACAAACGAAAAATAATACATTAAACATTAAAATTAGAATACATTATAAATGCGATTATGATTTCAATTTGCATAAGGCGTTTCTATTTAGGGTTCATGACTTCACGATTGTTTTGATATTAAGATTTTTCTTAAAAATCACTTTTCATTTTTAATGCAATAAATAGGAATCTTTCGAAAAGGTTTTCTTTATATTGCTATGAATTTGAAATGATGCTTTCTAGCACAGTTAGTTTCATTGAAAGGAAAAGGATTTTTTTACATAGACAATCATTCAAAAAATTGAGAGTGAACCTTACATTTACTTGATAAATCCGACTTTCAATACAAATAAGACATTAACGAGAAGACCGAACATATTTTTATTTTTACACACAGCAACTGGTTTAATTCAAAGTAAAAATAAAGAAAAATCAACGAAAAATCTCTAAACTGAAAAATATCAGAAGCATTTTAAATAAACATTAGCAAATTTTTGCCTCAAAAAATTAACAATACACCAACGAAAATTTTGTAATATCGCGTAGAAAAAGAAATTGTTAATATTCAATTGTACGTCTTTTGGGTTTTATAATGACTTTTAGACGTCGTTTTGCTGATTCGACAAATTTTTGGTGGTATTTGAAGATATTTTTATTCCATTATTCTTTTCAACAATTGTTTTAAACAGGATTTGTTTCTAATTTTGTGTTTTCGAACTACTATTTTGAGTGTGACCCACAGATATTTAATGACATTGATATCAGGGTACTGTGGTAGTGTGTGTAAATGCTGTTTGCAATGAAAAAACACCATTATTTTAGCGTTACGTGAATTCTTTTTGGGGTCATTGTCCTGCTGGAAAATGAAATTTCCTCCTAAAACCAAATTTTTTACACTTTTTTTAGGATTGCCATGATCATTATTGGCATGGATGCCATGCTAATGCATTTAAAGACAAAAATGAAGATTCTCGAATATGCGGAAATCTTGGCGTTATCTCTATTAAGTAAATAGTTTCGTAGTTTGTACTCTACCAATTGATTACCATGGCGAGAACTATAAAAGAAGAATCCTTCAATGGAGAGAGTAAAAGAATGAATTACGTTATCATAGTACATGTCGAGTAGCCTCAAAGCACAGCATTGTTATGATTGTTAAATAACCTTCTGTTTATGTATGTTCTACTTAATTTTGCTCATGTGCCTTTGTGTTCGCTTCTGATATGTTTTACTATTTATATAATGTATAGAATTAGATGTCATTTGTTATCGAACTTGCTGGATTTTTCATGCAACACTCACCAGATGGATTTTCTGTAACTATTGGATTAATTTTTCTGTCTATATTTTTAGCACTTCCACATTCTTAATAAGACCAATTATCATATGTGTAATTTTAAGGACATCTTTTTATAGTTTGGGCACAATGAAGATTTTATTTCACTTTTAAAGTTCACCAGATTTTATCGAATTATTATATAATTTATAACACTGTTTTCTAAATCATATTTTGAAATAAAAATTAAAGAGGCTGGAAGAAATTATATATGTAAAAGGAGGATTTATTCCAATTTTTTTAAATTATAGACTCTAGGCATATTTAGACTTTGCAGTATCTAAAATTCAGGTATTCTTTTAATTGTTAACCGCGAGTGTAATATCACCTGGGAACAAAATTGTATTACTTTAATTTGAATATGGGTTAAACATCAAAGAAATTTAAAACGTCATAGCTTCTGATATAATATGGGTGTGATTGCGGATTACAAAGTATGCACGAAACAAAATATATTTTCACAATAAATAAAGAAACACAGTAATAACTATTTTAAGCAGCCACATATATGTAGTTAGTTCAATGAATCATTATTCATATGTTTCTAATGGGGAAACCAAGAAAGAATATCTTTCATTCGAAAGCTTTATAATCGTAGTAGCACACAAACGTTATAATTGTCTGCCATTGATTAATATTCTCAATATTGTTTAATAGTACGGAATATAGTTTGGTATTTTTATATCATACAATATTGAGTGACAGGGTGTGCTATCCGGGAAAAGCACTTAAAACTTTTTAAGTAGTTCCAAACAAGAATTCGAAAACTTTGTGAATCATTGTATTTTGCTTTTCCTTTTAAAGGATAGAACAAAGAAAAGACGCACAAAAATATGTCTAGAATAAAGATAAATATTTATTAGCATGGATTTCATACAAATCCATAATTTGTGTCTGCAGCTGAAATATGGCACATATGCTGTTTAAATGGAGAAGATCAGAATAAGCCTTACAAATATCACAATTAAAAAAACTATTAATTAAAATTATTAACTATAATGTTGATTTTCGTTATTATATTCTGGAAAAAATGTCTAAGAAACAAATTTTTTAAAGGAATTTGTTGTGTTGTATTTCAAAACTTAATTTTTTAGACATGGTTTTTTTTTATCTAAACATTTATTGTTAATTTCAAATAATTACCATCTTTGTACATAACCAGATTGAGGACTTTGGAATATAAATTTGATTTTTTCTTTACACACAATTTTAAATAATTTACATGAAATAAATATAATTTATTACCGTTATTAAGATGGAATAAATAAAAATTAATTATAAGAAATGTTTAAAATTTTATTTAGTAAAATCATAAAAAAATAAACTAAAATCTTCCGTTTCCAAAAAAATTACCTTTTAAATGATGCCAGTTTTATTTCATTACAGTTTTCTCTTATTTAGTTTAATACATTTTAAAATCTTATTTTAAGCACAATATTTAACTATGTTTTTAGAATGCAATTAGAATTAGTTCTATTCTTCCATCAGACTATTCAATTGTATGCTTTTAAGAATGTAAAAATTAAGGTTAAAAAGTATCTTTTTGGGACATTAATTCAGAAGTAAAATTTATGCCATCACTTCTATTTCGAACTGTAAATATTTTTTAATTTAAAAAAGCAGTGATTTTTTATAGATTAACGCGATTAAATTCATGTTATTCTATCTTATGAGGTGTCAATGTGAAATTTTAGATGAAGCCACTTGATATTACTAGTTTGACACAGCCAAAAAAGTCAATAAATCAAGGGAACAAACAATTCGTCCAAGATGACTAGTTGAAAGATTAACCAAGAAAATTTTCATGTAATGAAATCTGAGATCAATCAAAATGAAAGAGATTTCCAATATTATTGGCATATATTTTTTTACAAAATCGCAATGCGAAATTTTGCACAATTTTTGTTCTGTTCTTAATTTGTAAAATATATGCAAATATAACTCAACTCTATGATTGAATTACATAGAAAGAGTATATGTTTCCCTGAAATTAGTTGACATTTATTTCACACACATTTTCTTACATTTTACACGATTGTTTTCTGGAATCATATTTGTTTAAAATCCCTCAATCCAAAAATACAATAAAATATATATTTATTTAATATTTTAATAATTCTATTCGTTATTTTTTAAAACAAAAGAAAGGAATTAAGTAAAGTCCAGAAAAATACTTTTATAATATGAAAAGATAATGAATATTTTTAGTATAATATAAAGTATAATTGAAGCATAATATGAACAAATTTAAAGATAGAATAGAACTTAGAAACTACTACGGATTTTCTATTTGCTTTCACCAACAGTGATTCGAATAATAAATCACGACTAATTTATCTACAACAAGAAAAATTTTGATTAATATTCTCACTCAATAATATATTTTGAATACCATTGATCATTATTTGAACATAGGAGAAGTAAAAAAAGTTAATTTTAAAAATGAACGGTGTTTATTTTGAAATAAAAGCGATCCATCGTGGTTTCTTTGTTTTCTCTGCAGCTGTTATAACAGACTTTTATTGCATTCGATTATTTTGTTTTCGTACAACTATAACACAAGTCATTGTTTTCATTCTTATTTTCTAGCCGTACTAAAAATATCATAGTTTTTGAATGTCGCTATTTTCCAACCTGCGCGTGCAATATGAATAGCGATTTACTTCAATAGAATGCAAGAGTCAATGAAATTAATTAAAGTTAAGAATTACAATTACGAATTTACAAATACTTAAGAACAAAAAAATTTAAAGAGAATTATATTTAGAATACGTATTTGAACTGCCTGAAGTTAATTTATTGAAAAATAATGATTAGTTTCTTGTTTCCCATTTGAATAAGTTGATTAAACAGAAAAATATTCATTGGATAATTACAAAAAACACTAAGCGATGAAAAAAAATCAAACAATTTCAGGTAATACTTACCTTTCTAAAGTGGCAATACTACACAAACGGCTTGAATGAAAATCTGGCTGAGAGGCAGTTTTTTCCAATTTTCTCCCTTCTATGCCCCTTTTCAGAGCATTAATGGAATCCATTATAATTTTTGAGTAATTTTCTTGTTTTCTTTTCTGAATTTTCAGAAAAAAAAATTTGAAAAAACTCACTTGCAGCTCTAACTGCGCCTACGTAAATTAAGTAGTTTCTTCCAATTGTCTTGTATAACAAATAATTATATAGCTGATTTTAAAAGTTCTTCTTTCACATTTGATTACTTCTCGGTCACTGATTTCAATAATTAATGAAATAAGTTTTACAAAATTTGAGGAAATTTGAAGATTCCAGCACTTTTACGAAGATCCATGAATTCACTAAATTTCAGTAGTTTTACATCGACATATTTTCCTAATTTAGAAACCATAAAAGTGGACTTTTTGACAATATTTTTCAAAAATTCAAGCATTCAAATATTTTATTAAAAACAACTCAATATAATAAAGCTTCCAATTTGAAGAACACCATACTTCTGCTCAATTTTAAACAAAACGAATTTCGTGAAAAAATAATAATGATTCCTATCTCAGACCATCTGTCTCATCAAACGAGAATCATACAAGAATAATTATTCCACTACGAACGAGTAAGAACACCATGAAATTAATTTATTTTCTGGCCAATCACGAATAACGAATTTGATTTCGCAAACGATAAGTATTCGCACCTATTGCGCCTGCGCCGACGACTAGAAAGAAAAGAGTTTCCGAGAGAGATGTCAGAACTTGGAAGTCTGAGGAGAAACTGAAGAATTTTTCGGTATCGTCTGCTGAAAAGGGTTCTGGTCCTTGAAATAGCTGCCTGCCCAATAACATCTGCTCACTGTTGTCGTTATGGTAACCCACGCCCACCCATCCAAGCTACTGGACACGGCTCCGAATAAAGGAACTAAACGCAACAGATAGATGCGCCTTATTCAGCAAATAAATAGACATGGGATATTTTTATTGACTGCGCTTTGAAACATTTATCTGTTGTTTTGACATCAAAAGATGATGATGTGGAGGATTTATTGTAAGACGGCGCCCCAAATCTTAAGAAAAAGATGCAACCAATTGCAGATAAAAATAATTTGGAATACTCCACAATTTGGGAACAAATAAATAAATAATTACGAATGCGAAATAGTGAATATAAAATAGGTATATTATGCATTTAGATTTGCATAAGAATATAAGATTGCGCTTACCGAAAATAAATATATTATAGAAAATTGCATCATAAAATAAAGGTTTTTCATACAGGAAGTGAATAAACAAATATTTTAAGATGGGTCGAAATGTTTAGACTACTTTACTCCTAATTGGGAAAAAAGTAAGGAAAAAAGATTTAAAATGAAATCTGCAATGCATATTTCAATGTATCATGTCGGAACATCATTTCTTGAACGGCCAAGCACCACGGGCTCGTGCAAGTTAAATTATGTTTTTATTCATTTTATTCGTTCCACTGAATGAGTCACTTTAATATTGCAAAAGATCATAAAAAAACTTTGTCTAGCATTTATTGTTTAAAGAAATATCGCATTTACTATTTATTTCATTCATATAATCGCGTGCTCAAAATGACATTTTTCTAGGTTTTATTGGCTGTAGCCATTAACTTATTTTTTTAAATCAGAGCTTTTGTAAATGCGATGGCAAAGCGTTATGAAAAGCTGATTTTTTGAGCCTCTCGTGAAGATAATAAATTTTTTAATTTTTGCCTACGGATTTTTGTTGACTCCAAAAAACTCATCATGTTCTGACATGATGATAAACCAATTCAAAATAATTATTGATTATAATAACTTCGGATAGCGTAATATATAAAGAAATGATTTATGATTCTGCAATAAATTAATTCGATATAGTGGGACTCCTTTAAAATTGCTTTTAGTATTAAGTATTTTTTTAAAAAATTAAATGTAGTTGCTAAATACAGACTTTGAAATGTTTGCTTTTTTTAAAAATTACATATTGTTTAACAAATGATATAATTTAACTCTGATATAGAATTGAGTTTTATGAAGGTATAATTCTATTACATTTTATTAAGTCTTGCACACAAAGAAATTTTTCTTAAGAATAACAATATGATAACAGTATACACTCTTTAAAAAATTGTTACTTTCGTATTTACAAGGATATATTTTGTATTTCATATATCACTATGTTATGTCTTTTTGAAATGTTAAATGCACCGACGTACACAAAAAAGTACTATAACTATTAAGTAAATTGTAGCATATGATTTTACTTATTTTTTACATTTTCGATTTCTTGAATCCAGGAAAAAAATTTTAAGTATTTTTTTCTGTTTTTCTATGAATACAATAAGTCTAGCACGCAAAGAACAAATGGATAAAATATGTCATGTCATTGCACGCAAAATACCGATTTGTATTAAATTTTGAAAGATATACATAATTTCTTCTATTTATATTTTCGACTTTTTTTTTGCAAATACTTGACTTATAAGATCGAATATATTCCAAGCACATGTTCAATTTTCTTCGAAATAGCATATAAAAAAGTATTATTTCTAAGAAAAGTTTTTAGCAGATATTTTTTTAACAATCTAATGCAAGCAAAATCTATGGTTTTAGTTATTTATGTATTTTTTTAAAATTTTGCTACAAACTATTTATGATCAAAAATTTTACTCTCTTAAAATGTTTTTATTTAATTTGATTTACTTTACACTTATAAAGAAGAAACTCTGTATTATATTTTTTTCTTACACTCTAATGTATTCGAACTTTGAAATTTTTTACATTTGGTTGTTATCGACAACTAAACACTACTTTAATATTTTCTGCATTTATTTCTCAATTAACTAATTAATTTTATTAAATTATGTTTGTATTAAAGTGACGCCATCTTGTAGGTAATTTAGAAAACATTTATTTCAAAATTTCATATATTTTTACAAATGAAATTCGCATTGTTTAAAATTACTTTTATCTCTTTAGTTTTTTAGTATACGAATAAAATTATTTAATAAAAGAATTACCATTTAGAAGAAAGTCAATAAAAAAAAATTGAAAAAAATCCGAAAAAATGTATCATTGTCAGCAAAATGAGAAAAAGTATATTCTACAATACAAAATAAAATATAATCTTTAAAAATTAGACGAATGCTTTTAATAAATTTCTATTAATTTAAATTTCTTTTATTTACTATCCGTTCATACTTGGAGTTTCGCATAATTTTTGCACTTTGGTGAGTTTGATTTCCTCAGAAATTTCAAGATAGTGAGGGATTTCATTTGACAGTAATTTCTTCTCTTTATTCTCAATAATTATTTAATTTTTTTTACATAATATTATTTTATTTATTCTTTGTAATTACAAGTAATATTTTTTAATAGTGCAATACAAAGATAAAAAATGTTAACCATTAAGAAAAAAATTGATTCTGAGAATTTCCATGTTCCTTCTATATGTTTTAAGTCACATTGAGCCTGATAAAAACTTTCTTTTTTTCTTCAATTTTTATATCTGTTTGTCAGTAATTACTATCATTCTGTACTTCAGAGTTAAGTTATTATAAATATTATTTTAGCATTTTACAAGAGTATTAGAAATGTTCCAAAATATCAGAAGATGAATTTTATTTTTTGAAAATGGATGGCAATAATGTATGATAATGCAAAAGCGGAAAAATATTAAAATTAGTAAAATCTGAATAATGAGAATTTTTCCTCCAAGATACAGAAGCTAAAAAAGTTGGCTGCTGAAATTTTATATGAAGCCCTTTGACCAAGGTTTCTTCGAAAATTGTATTGTATCAAATTTTGGAATAAATTCCGATATTAAAAGTGTTATGTTGAAGTATGTGTATGCAAATAAGTTGAATAAAATCTACGTTGAGCTGGGAAAAACTGGTAATTGTTTTTTTTTCTATCAAGATAATTTTTTTGAAGTTTTGGACTAAGTATATTGATAAGTTGACAACTTTTTAACATGATAATATTTACATGTTGGGAGGTTATTGGCAATCGGCATGTATTATGAAAATATATTGCTTGAGTTGTTAAACAGGGCTAATCAGTTATTAAAAGTGTTATGTTGAAGTATGTGTATGCAAATAAGTTGAATAAAATCTACGATGAGCTGGGAAAAACTGGTATTTGGTTTTTTTTTTCTACCAAGATAAAATTTTTTTTTGAAGTTTTGGAATAAGTATATTGATAAGTTGACAACTTTTTAACATGATAATATTTACATGTTGGGAGGTTATTGTTAATCGGCCTGTATTATGAAAAGATATTGCTTGAGTGTTCAGCAGGGCTAATCAGTTTACCCATTACTGTCAAATTTGAAAATAAATACAAAAATGAAATCTATGATCCCAAATTTCAAGTTATCAAGCGAGGTTATTCAACTTAGCAAGCTTTTTTCAGCTATCATTTGTCCTAACTAATTTAAGTCATTAACCAGTTCAAACCGGTTGGAAACAGTAACGAGACTTTATCTGTCTTTATCCCTCCCCCCCTCTATATATACAGGGAGTCCATCAATTATTATCGGGGTTTCCGTACCTCTTAACTTTCGAATAAAAAATATTACGTAAAAACCGATTACGTATTCGTAAATTACAGCTCAAACAATTTTATTAATGATTGTAAATTTGCGCTTTGTAGGCAACAGATGAAAGCGGTTATGGAGAATGTTCCATATCGTTGTATGCGGCATATGTAACTGCACAGCTGATTGTCTCGTTGACTTTCTTGGACTGCGAGTAAACGTTTCTTGGATGCGATCAACTTTTTCCTGCTAAGTGCTCGGTCTTCCCGCTCCCTTTCGGTGTAGAACGCTACCTGTTTCCTGAAATTGTGTTAACCGGCGTCTGTTAGAATTATCCGAAGGAGGATCTTTCTTGTACGTGGTCCTGAAGTGACGTTGAGTAGTTATGACTGGTTTAGTTTCGAAAAACGACAATACGTACGTTTTTCTTCCATGGTCTCTATTTTTATTTATGACGTCATAATTACCCAGACTGCAAATGCGTTCAAATCGCATTGTTGTCATGTAAAATTCTTTGAGTTGTAATTTACGAATACGTAATCGGTTTTTGCGTAATATTATTTTATTCGAAAGTTATGAGGTACGGAAAACCCGACAATAATTAATGAACACCCTGTATATCAATTACAATCAATTTCCCGCTCACACTGGCTGAAGAGCACTTGGGTTTGACATTTAATGACAATGGTTGCAGGTGAA
>JAOUZG010037308.1:1809967-1833865 GCA_026289955.1 Argiope argentata
AAATAACAGCTATGATGTCATAGCTGCGTTCTACGTTAGCCTTTTAAAAACGCAATTGTTTTGAAGAAGCATACTTAATAATAAAGCAACACTGTAAAAGCAGGTAAACCTTTTAAAAATGCATCTGCTGTCAAAGACGCATATATAATAATAATGTCATACTGTTAATAACAGGGGAAAATATTTTTTGCACGCAAAATTCGGTGACATGAAAACCTCCTAACCAGGACAACACCATGTTCTCGTATGATAATAGACGAAATCTTAAAAAAGATTTAAAAATGCATTTTTTTTTAATATTTCATTAATTTTCCATAAGAACTTGTAGCATGTATTTTTGCTCAATAGTCATTTATATACCATTATATAATTCCACAATTAACCTTTTTTTATATATATTTTTAATATTGTAATATTAATATTGATTTTTTTAAATATTGCACGAATTCAGGGAGGGAAATTGCATTAAAATTTAATTTGTATTTTTTTAAAAAAATAATCTTTTTGAATTTTAAAATATTGCTATAATTATTTTTTAGTATCAATATTTTTGGATATAATACGAAAAAAGAAACTTTCAAATCTACATCTTCATTATTAATAAAAAATATATCTGAAGGGAATGTTCTATTTTAATTATTTGAATTTTTAACGGAAAGAGGCAATTAAACACTAAAATAAAAACTGGAAATGCGAAGCCTAAATCTTGGAAATCATTGAAATTCTACTCCAACTAAGCTAAAATATAGCAGAAAAAAAATGTTTTTACCCGGAAATACAAACAAAAAGAACTCAAATATTGTATACTTCTAAAAAGAGCAAGCAATTTCATCTTGAAGACAGGAAAAAGTGTAAAGAGTCATCGTGTAGGTATTAAGTGCGCATCACCGATCGATGTCGGAAATAAAAATTCAATATGGTGCCATCTCTTCTTCTAGAGCGGGAACAGAACGATTGCTCAAGAAAAATCGATTTATTTTTCCCTATACAAAAGGATGCACCTATGCTTCGAAGCATCTTTATTGATTTTTTTTGGTACTGATCGCGCTTTTCTTGGCGAAAAATATACGTATCATCAAATATTTCCCAAGTGCCGTATCATCAGTTTATGGCTGTTCATTTTTCCCCTTTTTTTCGTGAACACGACTTGTGATCGTAAAAGTTTAAACGTTGCATTATTTAGTCAAAATTAAAAACCCATCAATGTTTGAATAGTATTATTTTTATAAAAATATATAAACAATAAACTTTCTAAAATTATGTTCAAAAATTTATCTATACTACTATTATAAATGTGAAAGTTTGGATGATGTAAGTCAATCACGCCAGAACGGCTGAAGGAAATTGGATGAAATTTAGCACAGATAGATTATAGTCTACAGCTAATATTTAATCTGGTAAGTTGAGTGCTTAATTTTTTATTAATTAAAAACTAACTTTCCCGCCAAAAATCTTCTCTGCCGCTAAATGAGAAAGACTTTGATTTGCTTTTTTTTTCACACTCGAATGGGATTAGGCTTAGCATATTTCCGACCAATTATTTCAAACGATTCAGTTTATTTTCTTAGTGTTGATGCAATTAAAACCAAAAATTGTTAATCGATATTTCTGATTCATTGTGAGGTACTTTTGAACCAAAATAAAACATAATAATGGAAATTAAAAATTTCTATTCCGTATAGTGTTATCCCAACTCATGTGAAAAATTCACTCATCGCGTTATCTCAATTGGCACTGAAATTCAAACATGCGCATTGCTGTTTTGCTTTTATTTCAGGAAATTATTTATTCTAATGAAAGGATTATTTAATAAAAATAATTATTTATTCTAATAAAAGGATTATTTTAATTAAAATTATTTATTCTTTTAAAGGAACACTTATTTTATTCTATTTAAAATCGTCTGCTTACACATTTCATCAGAACAGAAAATAAAAATAAAAAATCAGAAAACATCTGCCCAAGCTGTTTCGAAACGTTTGTTTTCATTTAGCCGATTTTCATTTAAACATTATCTTATCATTCAAATGAAATTCTTTGCAATTTTTTTTTCGTGGATTTCCCGGCAGAAAGACGTTTTCATCACTGAAAAGTTCAGCTGTTTTTGTATAAAATTTCTTAAATCGTTTCCTGTTCATAAGAAAAATTAGTCGAACCGAGTAAGTGTATTTATTCGTTCCAATTTCTACATAAGAAAAGCACCAGTCTGTAGTAGTGAAGCTATTAAGAACAAGTGTATTCATTTTTTTTTCTTACGCTGTTCTTGTGTTAATATAATTCGATCTTTCCTGTTCATTTCTCTTGATATTTTCCCCTTGTTTTAAGTATTCCTTTTGCCTACTTTCATTATTTTTGATTAAATTTCTTTGAGTGCATTCCATATTACTGCATTTATTATTATTATTTTGTTGCCATTAATTTCCTGCAACTTTCATCGAAACCTTATGATTGGAAATGCTATTGCTGCCGTTCATGCTACATTCGGCCATTTCGCTAAAATTTGGTGACAAACTAATTTTTTTGGCGAAAATGACTGTATATTAAAGCTGTTCCATTGTGTGTGTGTTTGTAATTAAATTGTATTTGTGTTAGCTATATATTTTTCATATATGCTTATAGTGGTATATTTCCATTAGCAAATAACGGAGAATTCCACCAGATTTTCTCAAATTTCTCTAGCGATTGTTCGTTTGTCCCCGGCAAACGGAAAAGTACCCTTATAGTTTTACGTTTTTTTAAAGTAGTTTTTCCCACACGCTAATGATGTTAGACGTAAAAGGTTTTTGACCGGTTATTTCAAACGATTCTGTTTATTTTCGTAGTGTATGATAATTTTAAAATTAAATATTGTTAATTAATAAATCTTTCGATTCCTTCAGAAGTGCTTCTGAATAAAAATAAAGCAGACTAATTGAAATTAAAATTTTCTAATCTGCACTGCATTACCCGAACTGGCGCGAAAAAATCGCGTCTTTGCGTTGCTCCAATTGACGTTGAAAATGTATGCATGCATGCGGTTTTGATAACATTTTGGACGGTCAGTTCTCACATATACACATCAAAATTTCCACGCGTGCGAAGTCGTGGGTAAAGGCTAGTACATCGACAAGTTAATCTAATCAATCTAAATGCTAATGAAATTAATCTAAAATTGTTATTAAAATGCTGGTAAAAATGACGAAAAATCACAGATAAATTTCGGGGTTATAAAGCAGTCTTAAATATGGAAATATAAATACATTAGTATTTTTTTCAATAATATCTACTTATATATTCCTTATTAGCCATTTAATAATACTAACTTTAAAGAACAACATTTTATCGTATTGTTATAAGCGGGCGAACGCGAGCCGAAGTAGAAAACATTGGCGACGCTTCACTAGGAGCTTCGCGCCAGCCGAGTTGATTTGGCGAGGGGAATATTCTGGTAACCCTTAGACAGTTCTGGGTGCGCTGCGTTGCTTCGCGTGAGGCTCGCTCGTCTATATAAGGGGCGGCTTGCCGTAAGATGGATTGGAGTGAGTTCATTAGTTAGTTTTTTTCCCTCTCGGAAGAGAAGCGTCCCGCTGGACTAGCGGATTACTTTAGTGAGCTATGTTTACGTTTGCTGTTAACGTTGTATTATTGAGCTCGCCATGACTTACTGTTGCTGTGCTATACGATATCTGTGTTGCAGTCTGTTTTTATCGTGCGTAGGTTTTGCATTTATGCTGTAAGTGACTGTTGACTGCTGGATTGTATCTTTTATCTGAAGACTTACTTTATCAAGTCATCCTGTAAATAGCTGTAAATAAATAGCCTCAAAAAAGTCCATTCAATCAGAACCCGCTACGTTAAAAATATAACAGTATTAACTAAAAGTAATCTTTTAATATTACTTATACGGAAAATATTTTATGAATCTTTAATATTACTTTTTTGCGCAATAAATATCTCGTTAAAACATATATTTAAATTTGCAATAATGACTGCTGTAGGGAAACCAAGTCAATGACTTCTGATCTTACTTATAAAAATAAGGGCCCCTGAAGGTTCGAGAATTTCAGCAAGATCTCCATTAGTATTCGAGTTTCATTATTTATCCTAAAACATTAGATGCCATATTACTGCAGGAACTATAAAAAGTGGAGAAGTACGTACAACAGTTAATAGACGAATTGGAAGTCGAGTAAAAGTAGTCAGCTGAGTCGCGAGCCATGAGTAGTTGAGCGACATCTCTTTCTGGAGTGCTGATCGTCTGGAAGTTTTCTCTCATTGCATCATATTATTATGGTCTTTTAGTACAAATTTGCTGTTTGTGGGTTATTGTTTATCGCAGTTGCTATAATAGAATCCGTTTCGGCTGTCTTTTATAAGTCCTCCTTCCATATGACTAAGCCAACACCTGAACTAGAACGTGCTTGGTTCCGTACTGTTGCCTCTTCCCAAGAATCCAGGACGAAAATTCCAAAAATGATTCGCCACATTGAAGAAAACAGCGATTTGTTTAGATTTTAAGAACACTATTCAAAAGAGTAGCTCTACAAATCCAAACCTTTTTTCTGTTATTTTTGTGTTTGTACAAAGCATTTACTTGTATTTTTTGTTTTTCTTTTTTATTATGATTTCTGTCCTTGTCCCAAATTTTTCTTTCGTATTTTTACAATATTTTTCAGAAATTTATAATCTCAAACAAATTATGTTTGTTTATGAGAACTAGCACAAGTCTTCAATTTATCTCCAATAATTAGCTTAATTAGACAAAACCACTTTCCCATTTAAGTTTCAAACAGCTCGCTGTCTTCGGCTTTCTTTAGTTCAAAATTAAAATCCCCTATTAAATTTCGACCAATAAATGTGAGATGTCGAACCACAGTCACAGTATAGAACAGGACAATATTTCATTATATCTTCCACTTCATGATCATTACACTTTTTAAATAACCAGGTGGTTACAGTTGCAGGGGCATGAAGTTGTGTTGTGTTGTGTCTTTTATAAGTATGTATGTACATTTTCATGAAGAATTAAACGTCTTGATCCTTTATGGAACCTATATGGGTTTTTTCACAATACACATAAATAAATTCTGAATTTTTCCCCTTAACATTGCTAAACATTTTATTGGCAAATAAAATGAGGAAATTGTTCCATTTGTTTTGCCTTTCCACTAAATCAAGTTTATTTTAAGATATCTCTAGGGGATGAAGGGGGAGGGGATTACTCTATATTTTCTGTACCGAACGTGAAATGAAATAATGTTTATCAAAATAGTGGGGCACAGAGAATTATGGATGATTTATCAGGAGGTCTTGAGTTTTTATATGAAGTTAAAATCGTATAAATACAAAGTTTTAAAGATTTGGATATTGTATCTCCCCCCCCCCCTAGCATTTTAATTAACTAAGTAGATTATAAAATTTCGGAATTAATTTCCCCTTCTCTGAATCATTACCAAATAACATGCGCATAGATTTAAAACTAAATTAAACTAATTAATTAAAATTTTCAAAAATAAGATAATATACTCTAATCAAAAACGCAAAACTACATAGAGGTACTGAACGTGAGAAGAAGAAAGAAAAGTTTTATTTTTAGAAAGATGAAAGAAAAAAGAAGAAGAAAGGAAATTACCTGATTGTTTCTGCAAAAATAATTTCCATTTTTATGCTCTGAAAATGGGAAATAGTATTATGTTATGTGATAGCGGAAGCGGTTGATTGTTTTAAAAAAATTTAGAAGAGCAGATATTTCAAGGAAAAGCAAAATCAAACGGAATATTTGCAAAAATAATTTAACTCAATCTATCAATGAAGTTTTCATAAATGAAGTCCTGGAAATAATCCAACAGCTTAATAGATATCGTATCATTATTTCTTTTAAAGAAATGGAAGCCTACTAAGACACCCAGACAGTATTCAAAATTGCGGTATCTATCTTGTTAAATGTTACTAGACCACTTGATTTGTTCCATGTAAATGAAGATGAATTTTTTAGTCGGTTTTTCACTCATTTTTATATACTAGATTTCTATAATTTTGTGCAAACACAAATTCCTGATTACAATTCAATATTTTCACATTTTCTGAAAATTATAAATGCTTGATTTAAATGATACAATAGGATAAATGATAGATATCAGTAATTTAGAAAAAAAAGACCTGATGATATTTCATAATGTTTTTAGTTCTGAATCTATTATTAATGTATTACGCAGTAGAAAAATATTTCTTTTATTAAAAATGGATATTAAAATAAAATTGTAAAAGCAAGAGACTAGTAAATTAAAGAAACAGTAGCAACGACTATAAAGAGAAAGAATTCCTTAAAATATAATATAAATATATTTAAAGTATTTATTTGTTCAAAATAATTCTACAATATTTGATGGTTTTGTGATTTTGTTTTATATTTCAGATTTCTCGCGATAAAATATTTTTATTTTAAACTTTATCATATATTTCTACTAAATAAATTTGGTACTAAGGCGACCAGGGACCTTCCAAATATTTTTTTTGCAATTTTCGCCTTAGCGATTTGAGATTTTACAGGCATTAAGAGCAACACAATAGGAGATGACACACACAATTTTAAAGCATTATATTCATTTATTTATGAGTCAGGGGGTTAATATAGTATAATATTAGCGATAAATCACTTGAATTAAAATCGTTTCAGGCGCTCCAAATTTGTTCGAAAGCACTCCAATTTTTATTATTACTTTCTCTAACCCTTTTGAAACAAAAGTTGGGATTAATCTTGAAGTTTGATTAATTTTGATATTTCGTACTCAATGTAATAACTCAAAACTAATTAAACTTTTTTTTAAAAAAATTTGTGGTTTTAAGTTATTATATTGGCTAATTTTGATATTTCGTTCTCAAACTTCAAGATTAATCCAAGCTTTTGTTTCAAAAGGGTTAGAGAAAGTAATCATAAAAATTGGAGTGTTTTCGAACAAATTTGGAGCGAATGGAACATTTTTCATTAACGTTATTTATCGCTAATATTATATTACTTCACCTTTCCGAACTCATAAATAAATTAACATAATACTTTACAATTTTGTATGTCGTCTCCTATAGTGTTACTCTTAATGCTTGTAACATTTCAAATTGCTAAGGTGATCGAACGAAAGATGCAGAAAAATCATTCGGAAGGTCCCTGGTGGCCCTAAGTTACAAAATTCTCAAAACAAGCCAATGCCAAGAGATTAACAACCCTATCCCCTCCCCCTCTTAACGGAAAGAAACTGTTGGTGATTCAAGTGAATAACATAATAAAAATCTCAGCACCATTGAATTACAATCCGCTAACTAAGCCAGCAATTTTTCTCATAAAAGGATAGATAATTTTGGAATAGGAACCCCTGTTGTGATATGGGGTAACCATGACGATAAAGATTTCGGTTGACATGGCAACCGCATCCCGTACACCATCTTTTGTATCACGCGCTCCGATGCGGATCTGATTAATCTAGCAGCAGGGAATTTAGATTACGAGATAACGTTTCTTTCTCTCCCCTCCCCCTTTCTTTTGTGCTGCCTATTTAGAATTTCCATGATTTTTTTTTTGCGAGGGGGGGTTGGATAAAGATTGAGATTTCTGTCAGGAAAGGGGATGCTTCAAATAAATAGCATCTTATTTTCCCTCCAAACTTGAAGATAAAATTAAGTGACTAATAAATGCCAGAATTTTACAAAAACTTCCAGCACAACTTAAGAGGCATTTTGTGAAATGAATTCTAACTGCGGGTTGGAATACTCGCAGTTATTTGCAGACAAAAAAGACAAATTCTGTAAAAAAATAATAAAATGAAATCTCCTATGCATATTCAAATGAATCACGTCAGTATATCATTTCTTGAAAGGCCAAGCACCACGTGCTCGTGCAATTTAAATTATATTTTTATTCCTTTTGATGGTTTCATCGAATGAGTTGCTTTAGAATTGCAAACGATCCAAAAAAACTTTGTCTCGTATTTATTGCTTTAAAAAATGTCCCATTTCCTATTTATTTCATTTCACATAACCACTTGCTCAAAATGACTCAAATGAAAGGAAATTCCTTGCTCAAATGAAAGGAAAGAAGAAACCTTTGTTACGATGTATTCAGCATTCCACAGGTGTCTTAGGGAGACATTGTATTGCTCGAAAATTCTAAGCTTCTCTAGGCTAATTCTAAGCTAAGCTTATAATATCTTTTCTATAATTATTATAGATGATATTCATTGCAATAGTAACAACGAATTTTGACTAATGACTAAGTAATTGTGTTGTCTTTTACGAATTTTAAATGATATATACAACCAACAAGCAATGATTTGTTTTAGTATTTCAAAGGAAAGTTGCATTTTAAGCATCAGACATGTTTGTATGTTTATACACGATAATCAGCAGACTTTATATAAATTTTAAGAGTAGGTCATGCTTTTAAAAAAATATTTTTCTATTCCTACAATTAGTTCACTCTCTCCCAAGATATATATTTTGTTCAAATTTTTAATCATTTAAATCAGGGATGCACAACCTTTTCAGGATGAGTGGCCAAAATATGAAAAAGGATCATGTCGAGTGCCAAAGCAGCTCGTGGATGTTAAAACATGTTATAAACATGAAAACACTTTTTTGTAGAAATACGCATGAATTACAATTATTACTTTACTTATTTTACTAATGCACACATTATGCAATAAATAAATGAATGGATGGAACACAAACATTTTAGATATGATTAAAATACTTTATCACAGAGGAAAACATTTTTGTAATTATACGGAGAACACAATTTAAATTTTAAGAAAAAAAATAATTCTCAAAATTAGCAAAAATTACTGAGATGGCTGGGACTGAATATTTGAAGTTATTGATTTTATGTTGAGATTAAGATTGTTTGTGGCAATACGTAGAACAGCAGAAAGGTTCTCATCTGTTATATTATTTATTTTTTATTTGTTTAAGTTCATTAGTGAGAAAGTTTGCTCACAAATGTAAGTGCTGCCAAAGAAAGTCGCACGTGCTGCTGCATTTTGCTTTAAGCACGAAAACTTCTTGGGTAAGTCTTTATAAAACTGTAATGTCGGTTTTCCGTTGAGTTGATTTTTGAAAAAAAATCAGAATTCTGTAAATCAATTTAGGCTAACTGCATACTCCCCTCCACTAGATTTACATCAACAGAAAATGAAGAAAATACATCAATTTTTGTTAAAGGCACTTTTCAAAATCTGAAAATCAATAATCAAATGCATTACGCAAGGTTTGAATTTGATCCTCATACTGCATTTTCATGCGTGGAAATTTTTCACGTCCGAGACCTTCTCCTATTCCAAAACTCGTACTCGCAGGTAGCCATGAAGGGAACAAACTGAAAAGCCGCGTCATAAAAAGTAAATTAACTTGATGAACAACTGTAAATTATTTATTCTGGTGTAGAATCGTTTTCGCTTCAGATTTTTTCCTTCTTTATTTGAAACTCTCATTTCATTTTAAATTAATCTTATTTTAGTAACAACATTCGCGGGCCAACTTCGAAGGCTACGCGGGCCATAGGTTGTACATCCCTGGTTTATAAAAGACTTTTTATTCATCCACTCAAGTTCAAATACAGTTTTTAAAACTTATAGTGGATGACACTCGATGCTAATACTGTTTTTTAAAATATTAATTCATTAATTAAATTTGATTAATTTTCTATTCTTTAAATAGAGTGTTAGCAATGTGTAATATAAATTGAAATCGACAGGTAGTAGCGTATTCGGTAAAATGCGAGGATTTTGGCATTTTTAACGTGAAGGTGAGGAATGTGAAATCAATTCTTTCGAAAATCAATGATTACTTTATGAATGACTTTACTTTAGTATCAATTTGGGTACTTAACTTTAATACTAATGGGTTTTGTGGGCGAATTTTTGCTTAATTAACGCTTTTTCCACCATCGTTGAATATTTTTGGAGGAAATAAGACGATAAACTTTACTTTTAGATTCCTACAGAATTTACTGTTTCTGGAGAAATAAATAAAAGAATAAATAGATTGGAAAAATATTTTGTTTTTTCGTTAATGGAGCTTCAATGTCAAGGTACTATATAGTGAGTATGCTTAACTAGAAATACAGTTAGCATACTCACTATATAGTACCTTGACATTGACTTCAAAATGATAATATGGGGCTTAGTGATACATCAGCATCAGAATTTGAACTGGTTTTCTGAAAATTTGAAAACTAAACCCCTGCCAGCAATTGGAACTGTTGAATTTCTTTTGAAAAAAGAAGGTAAGCTAGGGTTTTGGAATGTGCGAAAATAATTCTGGACTTCAAGAAATATCGCTCTGATATTTAAGCAACAAACATAAGAATAAATAGATTTTTCAGATAAAAGTATGAATGAATCATCATTGCCAAGGCACTGGGCGGTTAGAGTGCATGAATCTCTCATGAGGATAGTTAAAAAAACTATGAGAAATAAGAAAAATACAGAGATTAATACTATTCCACCTTCAGTCTTTAGTTTACTTTTGTGGGAGATAGTTTATTTGATCCACACTTATCGATTATAGTAGGGGGATAATGGATTTTTGCTTTTATAATGCCATATCATCTTTTGTAATGGATGAGCATTATTTTTATAACCAATCCTCCCGAGTAAATAATAACTTATTTGAGAATTTGTCGAACTTTCCTTTTAACTTCTGATATCTAGATATCTGAATCCCTTCAGAGATTGTAAATCATTTAGATAGATATGAAAAGGTTCTTGAATATACTTCAGAGGAAAACAAAGACATTAGTTGACTAGTGTCAGCTTTTGAATTGATATTCTTGAATTTATTATTTTATAGCAAATCAGATAGTACCTATTATATTAGCTTCATAGATTATAAAACCAGCGGAAGTTATCTCATCAAAATTTTCTCATCTGCTGTCTGCCAAAAAGTTTTGTAATGCCAGAGAGAACTTCTTACATTGCAGTGACATCTAGTAGTTATTAAAAATTAACCTCTGACTTGAACTTTGCATGTTTACTGAATCTATTGTATCGTTCTTGGCGAGTAATTTGGCGATTAATAGTATTCGAAAATTGTATTTGAGTTTTAGATATATTTTTCTTAACTGAACTGAAACAAAAATTTGATACAAAATTGAATTTGTAGTCACAAAATCCCATACCTAGTTTGATATATTTAAATTATTGTGTTTCTGAATTATAGGATTGACATGTTCTTGAAAGTGCAGACGGACAGACATTCAACTCTTAATTAAATTTTGCTTAATATTAGGTGGGTGTTTATATTATAGATGTTAAATCTATGCACCGAATTTTATCTATTGCATCTATCTCTTCGTTTTGAAATTATCTAATTAACTTATATTAGAACAGCCTTCTGAACAGACCAAACTCAAAATTTGAAAGAAATCGGCAAATTTAGTGAAAAAAACCATATATCAATTTTCAACTGTTTTTCTCAAAGTGTGTTTGAGTTTTCTTTGTCATAAATAGACAGGCAGACTGGCATTTCCCGAAAATGTCTTTTTTGAACTCAAAGTGGTTCAAAAATTGGAAATTTGACAAAAAGTAGAATTTTCGAATTTTTCGACGACTTCTATACTTTCTGCATACTGCGTACACAAGAAAGTAAAAATTCAATTTGAAATTGTAGTCAATATGGTGTTAAATATATGGTTCATTTGGTGATTGTTATACACTTCTCCTTTGTAATCTATACGTGATATAAAATGAAGTCTCCTGAAACCTTCTGTCTATTGGAACCACAAATTCTCGAAGAGAAGTTAACGGATATTGGAGATATTTATACCATTTTGTTAACTTTATTTTGGGAAAGGTTTCAGTGCATTAAAATCTTATGAAAATAAAAGGAGAGTTTTATAATTACGATTTTAATTTATCCGCGCATGCGCGGAAACCTTAAACTGCGCATGTTAAAATAGCAAGACCTGTGATATGCATATGCGATACATTTTGTTGTTTACGTCTGAATTTAAACAGTGATTCAAATCTCGTTATGCTAAAAAGAAGGAAATGCAACCTCGAAATGATCGCCTGTGTTTTGTCTACGGACATTTAATATTTTTACCTTTGTAACAGTCTAAATATTTCTAAATGTGTGCTATAAAAATTGTCTTGTAGTTCTTTTTGATAATTTTTAAACACTTTTTTATATTTATTTAATGTTGCGTAACCCGCTTATGTCGTATGGGGTGGAGGTTAGGCTTAACTTTAAAGCTAATTTTTTTTTCTTGGATGCTATGGCACAGATAACGCCGTATAGGTACTGTTAGTATTAATACTGTTAGATACGACAAAAATACACAGTATTAATGTCCCTTCATCACTTTTATTACCAAGAAAGAAAAAGAAACTTTGCTAAAATTCGAATGTACACACAACGGAAAAAAAACAAAAACGATAACCATACAAACAATACGATACAAATTATTGCAGTTGCCAAAATAAAATACAGAAAAGTTGAACAAACAAATAATGAATAGATTAATTCCACAAATATAAAGTACAATGTCCTCTGTATATTATTACTTTATATTATTGTGTATATAAAGTAAAATGTTGTTTAATATCAGAAATAAAAAGGGATCTCTATTTTCCTTGCGATAAGTCTGTCTGGAGGCAATATATAAATCGCGTCTAACTCGAAAATATTACAAAATTTCAATTTATTAAAATGCATAAATGATGGTGTAACCAGTATTCCCGAAAACAATCAAAATTAATTTCTGATAACAAATGCTCGTTATTTCTCATTAAAATACTTAATTTTTTTATGACTTGAGAAAAAAAAAGTTCTAAAATCGTTCTTAACTATTTTATCATAAAACAAATATTCCAATGAAACAGGAATGAGATACTCAACATTCAATTTTTTTAATGCTACGCTCCAAACAAATCATTTTCTGAAACACTCCTACATAATTCTTCCTTCAGAATGGTTTCCTAATAGTTTTTTTTTTCTATAGCGTCAGAGATCAATAAGGGGCCAAACATTTCTTCAAGGACGATGAATAGCCCCATGGAAGACGGATGATGAAGCCTCGGTGAGATCAGGGAATTGCCTGATCAGATAATTGATTATGGTACCTCTTCGGGAAAAACGCCATTTAAATCCAATGGACGGTAGAATGATTAAGAACGGGCTGCTTTATGATACAATGTATCGCATCTTCATTGCTCGTTTTTTCATTTACCATTTTTCTCTAAATTTTTGAGCACGATAAGCGAAATCCACGATTTTTGCTTAAGATTTATATTTTTAAAAATAAGTACGTGCTATTTGCTAATCTTTTCTTTCTTTAAATAATTTGGAAACCCAGATTTGTGGCTTATTTACATCATCGATGATAATTTTTTTCTTCATTTCTCTGCTATCTTTCATTGCTATTCATTTTTTTCTTCTATTCAATTCCTACTATTGGCTCACCCTCTCGCTATATTATATATATATATATCTTGTTCAAATTTTCAATCGTTAATAAAATATTTTTTATTCATCCAATCAAGTTCAAGTAATTTTTTATACTTGTAGTGAATGATATTTGATATTAATACAGTTTTTTAAAATATGAATTCATTAATTTTTTATTAATTAATTAAACCTTAATTTCTCACCAAAATTCTTCATTTCCCTACTGCCAAATAAGTAACGGCCGGCCTTCTGGCACAGAGGTAGCGCGTCTTCCTCGTGTTCTGGGAGCCACGGTTCGAGGATGGATGTCCTTTTGTGTTCTATCTGTGAGATGTGTGAATGTGCCCCCCTGTAAAAAGGGGCTGTGCAAGCGTATGTGTGTGTTTCATCCTCATACGAGCTAGAAATAAGACTTCTGCCCTCGGGTGCTCAGAGGTTCACACCCTCAGATGATACATGACCTCTCTTTCCGTGGTAAACGCGGACACAACATCATCACTGTCAAATAAGTAACGAATTCAGTTTGTTTTTTCTCCATGCTAATGAGGTCTGGCTTAACATGTTTTCGGCTGATTATTTTAAACGATTCTGATTATTTTCTTAATGTTTGATTCATTTAAAATTAAATATTGTTAGTTAATCGGTTTTTTTGGTTCCTTTTGAAATACTTTCAAATTAAAATTATACACAATTAAGAAAATCAAAAATTTCTAATCTATATCGTCTTACCCCAACTCGCGTAGAAAATTCACGCATTTGCGTTGCCTCAATTGGTGTTGAAAATTCAAGCCAATTGAGTGCGTTCTGATTGTTTCTGACTCTGTGCCGATTTATTTTCAACGGATATGAACTTGATTTTGTTTTGGTCAGGTATAATTTTTAATTAATTATTGATATTAATACAATTTATTTAATAAAATAACTAAAATAAAACTTTGTTGACCTAAGTAGGAATTGACTTAAACTTTTTTGATATTACTTGCTATCATTGCTCTATTAGTGTAATTCTATCAATATCATTTTTTCATTGTAAGAATTCATGATTCAATAACATTTACAATATTAAAGGAGGCATTATTAGTTGCAAGGTAATTTAGATCTTGATTGCACTGGTTCAACGGCAATTTTCTTTAAGATTTAACCCTTCCTTGCGTGATGTTTTTCTTTGCGTGAAATAAATTAGAGCGATATAATTCATTCTCTAGATTACAGAAAAAAAATACTAGTACAAATATGTAATATAAAATAATTAAAAAAAAAACAAAAACAGTAATATGGAAATATCTATCACCATGCAGATTTATATGTTAAGCTCAGTACAAAAGCTTCGATATTCTTCTCTTCTACATTTCTCAACTCATTATCACTTTTATTAGCAAAACAATCTCAGATTAGTTAATAAGAAATATTTTCAGAAATCACACGTTTCTTCTGAACGCAACAAATAGCGAAATGACGAGTTCAAACCGATACAATGATTGTGATATTTGATTTTTCAGGCAGCTACGTTTCTTATTACGAAATAGCGGTAAGTAAATAAACAAATCCATTTTTCAAAAAATTAATGTGTCATGTGTGTTAAAATAATCTTCACAATTGAATATTTGAATAAATAACATTGAACAATAATTATTTTTTCAGGTACAGCCCCCAAATTCTTTTTATTATAGTGATTTCCTCCAATTTTGTTTGTTTTTAAATGTGTATTGTAGTATATTTTTACTATCCAAATACAGTTACGCGATTTTTTTTTTAAAAAAAATATGGATAGCAAATACAGACAAAATAAAATTTAATTTAACAAACGTTTCATAAAAATAATAACATATTCGAAGAAATATAATTAGTGAAATGTTTAAACTATTTAGAATTAATTCAAAACTCAAAGAAAAAATATATAATTATTGTATAGAATAAATTTGTAACAAAGAAATGAAAGTTAAATTATTTCTTATTTCCCGCGCTAAAACTACCACCAATTTGAAAACGATAATGAAGTATAATTATATCATTAATCGATCATAAATATATTCTGAATGACTAATTTATAGATATCATGATTTATACTCTTTTGGTAATTCCTGTGCATTTGTGACAAATGCACGTGTTCGTCTAAGATTAGATGAAACTAGAATAATGTGCGTGCCTTTTGTTATCTTTCCGACTACTAATCTAAAAATACGTGTAAATTAAGAGGTTTAAGTGGAAATGACCTCGTACATGTCAAATATGTCACTTGCCTTCTTTGACCTTACCGAACTTATTATGCCAAACTCCTTGTATAGCACTTATATATGAAATAGTGCTTTTAAGTTATCAAATGTTGGTTGATAGCAAAAAAAAAAAAATGAATGTTGATGAAAGAAAAACAGATGCATATTTCTTAAATATTTAGAATGCATTTTCCTTAGGAAAATAGGAACTGTAAGCTTTTCCAAAAGAAACATCAAATTATAAAATAATCGAATCGGAATAAAATCAAATTCAAAACTGGTCACACCAAAATAAAATAGTAATCAATGAAATGTACTAATCACTATGCCTCAAGGTGTCGATTGATGAACACAGACGATAAATCATTTGAATTTTCAAGACTGTAGGGGGGATTAAACCATGTTAGCTAATAAATTAATTTTTAGAAAAATTTATTTCTCGTATTTTTAAAAAATTTTAAATTTTTTTTGTATACGATATATAAAAAGAGAAAGTATTTTAATTGTTAAATTTGAAAGCGATAATTCAAAGGATTTTTTAATTTCAGGCTCTCTGAGTTCAAAACACTCACTTTTGGAATTATGGCTGTGAACAAGATAACTCAAAAAGGGTTATGGAAGAAATTTTTGATATGGAATTAACACCAAATTTGTAGATTTTCTTCACAATGTGAACATTAAAAGAAATGTATTTGAAGAAATATAAGTGAAAACCTATTTTGAGCATATAAAAAAGTACAATTAGTTATTTTTTGTAAAACATAAATAATAGTGATTTTTATATTTTTGAAGGTCGCGTTCGACGTGTATACAAATTAACACAAATATTTATTTTGTCACGATTGATGCGTAATTTATCTAATAAAAATAAAATTTTATTCATTTTATTATTCATTTTCTTGACAAATTAACTATGCAACAATTTGTACTGTCTTTGATGTGTATATGTATCAACACGGTTAAATTGACATATAATACATTATTTTGTGTCAACTGAACTATTTTTTTACACTTGTCCAAATTTCAAAACCACTGAATTTCAAAAATTTACCACAATTTTGGTCCCCAACTGCCGTTAAATCGATAGAAAACCAAGATGAACCTTGACCTTCACGAATTCTTCCACGATAAGGTATGTTTTGTATCTCGCTTGGAGTGGAAAGATTCGAATACGGATATCGCCATTTTGTCCAAGCCATTTTATTGGCAGCAAAATGCAACTGAGATATAAAAATTACGTGTAAATACAATATTTTAAATGTATACACGTTTTTGTCTCATGTTTGCAAAAAAGTATTTTAGTAATTGATTACGCCCTCTTCAATTCGATTCGATTGATTAATAATAATTTCTAAGCCTCTCTGCTGTTAGTGATGATATTTTCCTTTTTCAGATTTTAATTCTTATTTAATTGATTAAATTAAATAAACTTCAGAAATGATATAAGAGATGCAACTGATTGAAAATAGGATTTCACATAGCAGTGAATGTGAGGAAAATATTTATAATTCCAGAGCATTTATAATCAAAGTTAAAAGACTAGTGGTTATAAAGTGGGTTATAATCAAAAATAAAAGACTAAAATAAAGAAAATATCTGAAAAGGAAAAATACGTAACGATTTGGAGAATGTTTTTAGAACCTATTAAAAATTCTGATAGCCCTCATGGATGACCAGTTTATTCGCCCAGTAACTTAACTTAACTCATTCGCTGCCAACCACGAATATACTCGTGGTATATAACGTATATATCACGAATATATACGTTACCCATTGCCAGCACGAATATTCTCGTGCTGGTTCGCGATACTTTCAATGTATTATAACGTGATATTTCAACTACTTATAATCTGATACTTTCAATATTAATACGTATTTATACTTTCAATATATTATAACGTACAATTTGTCAAACAATAACGTTCAATTTGTTTTATGGCCACAAACATAAATACACAAGTGTAAAAACTTGAAGAAAAAAAAGCTACAGATAAATTGTTTTTACTAAAATTCTAATTTATTTAACCCATTCGCTGCCAAGCCTAAATTGTATAAGGTTATTCCCATTGCCAACCACGAGTATACTCGTGTTTGTTTATACATGTAAATGATTATTTATGACAAAACATGTGTATTTATTTTGAAATAATAAAACTTAGATGGGCAATAACACTCAAAACAGAAATGGCAATGGGAATAACCTCATACAATTTAGTCTTGGCAGCGATTGGGTTAATACAATTAATTTGTAGGCGATATGGAAAAGTCGTATTTTCAATTTTCTTAATTTTCGAACAGTTTTCTATAGAAAACCACGAATTTTGTTTCCACGTTAATTCTTTGGAAAATTGCATTATTTTTACATTTGCATAATGTATATTTTACATCATTTTGGTAAATTCTTACACAAAAATGTCAAATTAAAATCTAATGAATACTTATTATTTATTGAATAATATAATATTCATGTTATTTATCGAAAGAGGCTTTGTAGTTGTTTCAAAGACTCTTAATTTGAAGAAAGTTTTATATTTCATGTTATTTATCTGTTGAGTATCAATATTTAAAGAATGAAATAAATAATAATTTATTTCTTAAATCAGGAACTAGTAATGCATTCGTTAGCCCATCTGTAAGATTTTCAATAGATCATTCGATCAACTCTATATTAGGAAGTTTTTGTTTTAGATCTTTTTCTTAGGCAAAATACTTCCTGCTGTTTTCCTCAATTAAAAAACAACAACCATGGTACTTTTTTGTTAACCTGGCGCAAATGGCGCCATTTGAGAACCAAATGCGAGCCGAGTCGCCAAGCGAAGCGAATGACAAAACAGTCAACATTCATATTATTTGGAGATTTTTTGCTTGCACCCGGCTAACGGAAAATTTCCAAAAATGTTTCGATTTTTTTATTATTATATTTTTACTCCATACCAATTTTTTCAATCTATTTCATACAAAAATTTTAAAAAATGTATTTTGTAGAATTATTTTTAAAATATTGAAGCCGGACATAGTCATACCTCTAATTAAATGGTATAGCTAAAATAAAAAGTCTAAGCCCCACAAATTATACTGAGTTTGCCAATTTCCATTTTATAAGCAAATTATTAATACCTTGTTACCTATTGCTCGTTCCTTGCTCTCAGGTACCATTTACTTCCGGAAAAAAATTCCAAAACATTATTTCTTTACATTTTCCCTGCTAGAGAAAACTTTAATATTGACAATCGGTCACAATAATTGAATAAAATTACTATAACATCAATTTCGATGAAACTTATTTTATATGAAATCTTATCATTCCTCTGCATGATCATCAAGAATCATTTATCTCCTATGTTTCTATATTCAAAAAGTGTTGAAAAATGGAATTTAAGTCATAAACAACCTCATCTAGACTAATTTTACCGTTTTGAAAGCATAAATAATTAATCAGCATATTTATTACACCATTGCTATGGTCTTTTAAGGTAGCTGATATTATTAATAGATTTACTTTTGTTGATTAACTTTAATAATTTCACACTATTTCAACAAATTAAAGAACTATTTTAAATTATAATTGCTAAATAAACATGGAACATTTTGTATGTTAAGTTATCAAACAAAATGGCGAACTCGGTTTCAAAAAAATTGGCGAGATCGATACAGTTTCTATCCTGGTTGTTCAGAATTATTCTATAATATTTTCCGAAAGTGGAAGTGAAAGAGATTGACGAATCTAAATTAGGATTCATCAGTTTCCACAAAATATTTTGAAATCGACTCAATGGACATGGATCTGTGGGTTTTCTCCCAAGAAGAAAGCAGGTAAATAATATTTTTATAATTAACCACAAAAATTTATATTAAAAATGTATACATCAAAATAAATTTTTAAGAAACGTAAAAAGGTAAAAGTCAATACAATACATAAATTAAATATTTGAATACACCAAATTTATTCCCAAAAGATGTTTAATGAGAAATTGCCTTTTAAAGTACAATATAGCTTGGCCTTCTCATTTATCTACATTTGTTCAAAGTAAATTCTCTTTCATTTTCTTTTGCACATATATTAATAACATTTTATCCCGTATTATTTTAAGTTTTTTTCAGTGTGTTTGCTTACATATATTTGCATATATTCTTTCGTATTTTCCTTTTGAATACTTTGTTTTTATTTGATAATGTTTTATCAATTATATTATATTATCTACTGTGTATTTCTTTTAGTATGTAAACAATTTTGTATATTTTTGTGTATTTCTGTATTTACTTCCTACCCCCATTTTTCTTTGCATTTGTGTCTTGTGTCCTTATATTTGAAATTTATTCTTATGTTAGATATGAAATGACTTACATCTGTAAGCCTTGTGGTATACTTGTTGGCGCACAAGGGGTTTATACATCGAGACTAAAAAAAACAAATTAAGTTCTAATGAATATAATAAAAAGAAAATTCATAACCAATTACTAACAATTAAAATTCTTTAATAATATGATTAAAGCTTCAATTTGCTTAGAGAGGTTTAGTAAGATTCTCATACCTTTACGATTTTGTTTCCACGTTCATATTCTTTTAATCAAAAAATAACAATAAAAAAACTGCATTCTGTATTTTATGATATTAAAAATATTTCCAAAAGTCATTTTTATTATTGGTCATATAAAGTTACGAAATATTAAATTCTTTCTATGCTGTCTTATTTGGATATAGTTTGTCTTTAAAATTGCTTGACCTTCAATCATATGCAAATATCCATCTAATTATTGTAACCATTTGTATATATAACTCTTATATATATCATGAAATAAATGCATTATTGGAAAAATCTGTCTCTTTGACCTAGTAGCCATAAAAAAAGATGAAAGAATTAAAATGGACTCACCGGTAAGGGACATATACTTCAGGTTCACTAAGTGTTTCCATTGAAGCGAAGTTAGGCATTTACATTTCTTTGTATGTTACTACCCTCTGAAGACCCTGAAAATAAACGTAATATAGTGTCAAATAAACATAATATATATCAACTAACTACCTGTAATAAATTATTCTAAACATTGAAAACATTACAGGTTTAAAAAAAGAGTACCATAATCAAAAATAAATTCAATCTTTGCAATAATATGACATTTCGTCAGCAGATAACAATCAGAAACATTAAAAGCATTATTTTTTGGTTTTTTTAATCATAGCAGAACATGATGTTGTTTTTGGGATAAGGTTTTTTGCGTCAATAAAAATCCGTAGACGAAAAACAAAAATATCCGTTGGCGAAAAACAATTTTTTTAATTATCTGCTCGAGCATCTAAAAAAAAATCAGCTTTTAATAGCGCGTTGCCATAGCATTTACAAAAGCTCTGATTAAAAAAATAAGTTAATGAGTACAGCAAATAAAGCCTAGAAAAATGCCATTTTTAGCAAGTGATTATATGAAATGAAATCAATAGGAAATGTGATATTTTTTAAAATAATCAATGCGAGACAAAGTATTTTGGATCGTTAGCAATACTAAAGTGACTCATTCAATGAAACGATTAAAATGAATAAAAATGTAATTCAACTTGCACGAGCATGTGATGTTTGGCCGTAAGAAATTATGATCTGATATGATGCATTGAAATATACATAGCAGATTTCATTTTAATTTTTTCTTTAATTTAAATAATGTAATTATAATCGAAATTACATCTTTAAACAATTCTCCTTACGTTTCTAAATAACAAATAATGCATAACCACAAATGGTAAAACCGAAATATATTACGAATTTCTCTCAAAAGATATCAGCAGTATCTAATAATTTCTTTTGGTTAACAGTGAAGTAAAAATGCTACTATTTAAAGCAATTCTAAATTATAAAATATATAAAAATTATCTAGTATATATATATATATATATATACATTTTACACATTCAGAATTTATTTACTAGAAAATAAGAATTAAATAATTCCTCTGAAAATGCTTAAAAGATACAAAAATAATTAACAGAATGAATATCTTAAACATTTAGCTCTTAAAATTATACTTACTTTTTAATAGTCCAAATTTCGTTTTAAAACTAGTTTAAATATGAAGTAAATATGTTAAAAATATGGAAGAAACTACAGCAAACTATCAAATCGTTCCAAAACTTAACAGCGGTTATATCGAAAGAGATTACAGCTACATCAAACAGGTTACAATTGAAAAACATTAGAACAATGCGTGCTAAATTACTTCATTCAAATCCAGTGATGAAGTGCTCGCAAATAATTTTTGAGCACCTCGTAATATTGAGTAATACTATGGTACTCATAATATTCTGCAACATAAATACACGTTAAGATTCTATTTAATTTGAAATGCAACAAAAACACTTTTTTTTATCGTGCTTGGAAGTTAATTCAAATCACGTCTATCGTTTTCAAAAGTTTATCAACATTTAGTATCAACAAAACTCTATAAATATTACTATTGTGATTATCAATATACCTGAACATCAGTTGCTTTTAATCCGTAAATTTAATATGAAACTAGTCAAATTAGTTTGTGTGACAAAATAACGCCAATGGTTGTAATAAAAGAATTTTAACGAAGCTAATATTTGTAAAAAAGGTTCTGAAATAGCTTCTTAAAATTATCGTTTGCGTTTACCCGAGTTGAGTTGTTTAAACCAAATCGGTTCTCGAGAAAGTAGCATCTGTATATTCAGTCACATATAAAGTTGACAGTATCGTAAAAGTTATACATATTACTAATATGCGCTGTTAAAAATTTTCGAAAAAATTAGGTATTTATATAATTGTAATTTTATAGTTTATTTTTAATTTCATAACAGAATGAATTTTTTTATAAAAATTGATTCTAATTTAATAACTAACTTGCCAACTTTGTAGTAAAGATGATTTGGTCAAAATTTTCGTTTTTCTGACTTTAATTTAGAAGGCATTTAATTTAAAATTTCCACTTGTATATGTTTCCCTTTATTTAAAAATAATAAAATTATTTAAAATTTGAAAAATATGAAATCAATGGAACAATTATTCTACACATTTTATGTTGCCTCATATAATTAAGTTATTTCATGAAATAAATGATAATTATTCATGTTATTTTATCGAATATCAAGTTATTTCATGATATAACTTATCTGTTTTAGTCGATCAGTTATATAATAAATCTGTTTAGTAGATTTAGTTTTACTGATCTAGAATAATGTATTTCATACTTTAATAAAAACATACAACAGAATAAGATAACAGAAGAAAGGAAAATTCTACTTCCGATTTAATGCTCAGAAAAGCAGTTTTTTAATATAAAATTCATTACTGGGAAAAGCAGAAGATTGAATAAAGTGAAATTAGTTTTGAATTCAATTATAGTGTCAAATAACGTAAAATATTGACCATCAAAATGAAGTATAAAAAGATTAAAATGAAATCTGCTATGCATATTTCAATGTATCATGTCAGAACATCATTTCTTGAACGCCCAAGCACCACGTGCTCGTGCGAGTTAAATTATATATTTATTCATTTTAATGGTTTCATCGAATGAGTCACTTTAGTTCTGCAAATGATTCAAAACACTTTGTATCGTATTTATTGCTTGAAAAAAATGTCACATTTCCCATTTATTTTGTTTAATATAATTAGGTGCTCGAAATGACATTTTCCAGGTTTTATTTTCTGAGGTCATTCACTTATTTTTTTTAATTAGGGCTTTTGTGAATGTAATGGAAACAAGTTATTAAAAGCTGATTTTTTGAGATACTCGTGCAGATAATAAAATTTTTATTTTTTCTCTACGGATTTATTTTGACGTAAAAAAACTCATACCAGAAACCACATGTTTTGACATAATAAATTGATAAAATTTGAAAAGCATTGTTTTGTAATAAAACTGGAGTCATTTGAAATTTGTTTTCATAAACTTCTAAATTCATTTTTTTAGATGCTTTTACTTTCTCGTATATGTTGTATATAGAAACTTTAATAATAGTCAAAAATTTGAAACTCGAGATTTCAATAAATTTCCATATTTTAAATCTCCCCTGAAAATTTATTTTTTGTAGAATTCCTGTCTTCTTCTGTTTGTCTGAAACAAAGAAAACTTAAAATCTCTTTGAGTTACATTATTTAAATTTGGTAGTGTAGATGCTCAAGCAGTCATAGGATGCTGATTATTAAGCTTGAAGATCCCTTAATGATGGTTTGCAAAGAGGGCCTGCAGTCACTGAAGATGGTAAGGCCGCTTGAAGCAGTGATAGGATGCTGATTATTACGCTTGAAGATCCTTTGAG
>JAOUZG010037308.1:1866564-1881193 GCA_026289955.1 Argiope argentata
ACACATTATCTGTAATGTAATTCTGTGCTGTAATTCGGTATACAGTCATCTGTATTGTATAAACCTATGAAAAATTTGAGCAATTCCAACGAAGGCTAGGCTGTCTATCGTTCTAAATTTTCAGAAATAAGTAAACCCAATAATTTAAAGAAAAGAATTGACAAATATGTCAAATTTGTTATGGCATTTTGTGATTACAATTGTTGTTTTGAGTCAAATTTATGTTTTAATAGGCTGTAAAAAATTAATTTAAAACCGAAATTCGATTTTTGGATATTATTAATCGTATGTCAATAATTAATCACTAAAAACACTCACCAAGAAACACGATCATTTTAGTAAAATTGCTACATTCACGCCAATTCAGTCTTTACTTTTAGATACATGTAAATGCCATAATTCAAAACAAAAGACTTAAATATATATCAAAATTGGTATGCGATTTTGAGGTTTTAAGTGCCATTTTGTGTCAAAGTTTTGTTTCAAACTTTTTTTTTAGTCTAAAATCCAAATTATTTTTAAAGTTTAATTCATGCAGAGTTTAATCACCAGAAATACTCGTGAAAAATCATGAGTGAGATTCAATAAAAATGTCAAACTGAAGCCAAAAGTTAATATTTTGTAACTATTGAATATGAATAACTTGCAAGGCGCTGCTTGGAATAACTTCTTTAATAGAGAATATTCTAGAAAGTTCATGGGTGACTATTCTCGCTTTTTTAAGATAATTCTTTTAATGGGAATTTAAATTTAAATCAAGTATGATTTTTATAATTAATATTCGAAGAACAACGAATGCTCATTTCTTTGAAATACTGTTTGAAATTTTGACTTTTTGAAAATTGGCAACAGCAGCCGATACATGAATTTGAAGCTAATTGCTTACGTCATCTGCTCTTATCAGTGTGATAAGTTCCACGAAGTTTTGGAATAATTGGGAGGTAATACTCAAATACGTTATAGAATATTACTCCGAGAATTAGAACTGAACATTTGCAATTCATCTATAATGCACGCGTCTTATTAGATACAGCCATTTCATTACCTATCTCATCTAATAGCAATACATTTTAAGATGTTTACTCAAATACAATCCTTCAAAATATATATTAAGTATTAACGTAATATGTCACACATATATATTAACATCTTTCTTCTTTAAAAATTCAAAGCTTCTATACATATTTATAAATGTTTGAGTTTATAGATCATTGAATCTAAAAACAAAGTAAAATTTCAATACACAGGAAGTTTATAATTAAAGTTCAAATGGTCATAAAAAGAAAACTACTGGATCAAATGCTATCAAACTTGGTAATAGTTTAAAAGAGGCCAAAGAAATTTCTTTTCCGTCAAAAAATTTCAAAACTCGCCACCAAGGGGGAATTGACGTTGTATGCAATATTGTTAAGTAAAATAAAACACTAAGACTGTTTAAAATGTCTTTAATCGTTTTTAAAACGTATTTCAAATCATGTGCAATGCGGCTTCCCACTTTTTCAGAAAGACAATAAAAACACATTACTGCATTCTCTACAGTAGTTCTTAACATATCAGGAGGAATGTTACAACCATATTGGTATATCGTGCCTTTTAGTTCCGCCAAATAGTTTAGATTATCATAACCAGCGGGTGACCAGGCTCCGCGAAGCTAACTCGGATATTTAAATTTTCAATAGTGATTTATCAAAACAATACATGTCATAAGAAAATTTGTGAAACCATTGGTGAAAAGATAACCGCTTAAGCTCCAAGCATACGTTACGAGTAAAAGGGAAAAATTATCTTATTAATATATTGCCATCAGATTGACAAAAACTCAAATTTAAAAAAATAAATTATTATTGCGCATTAAACATATAAAAATGCACTTTTCATCACGTGTCTGCATGAAATGAAAAAAATATAAATATGAATATTGATATAGATGGCATATTGGCTATAGTTGGCAGCACGTTACCACTTGAAAATTTAAGTAGCCATTATGGCGAACTAATAAAGTTTGAAAATATCCTATCTGTAACTCCGAACTGCTCAACTGTAGCGCTTCAAAACCGGCGCCAATCGATTTCTCGTGGCCAAAAACCCCAGACCCCCAAGTTTACCGGAGTTCATTAATTCTGGGGCGATTTTCGACTTGACAACCATTCCTCGTATTATAGTATAAGATAAACAGTGCTTTTGAGATAAGTCACATTGAACATGTTTTGTAACACATTTCAGAAACGATTAAAGTTATTTTAAAACATTGTCTTCTTCGTCATATTTTAAAACAGTTTCCTATTTTGCATAACAATATTGCCTACAGTGCCATATTTCTCTTAATGGTGAGTTTTTGAACTTTTTTTAAAGTAGAAAATAAATTTTCATGACCTTCTTTGAATAATTGATATTACACTCAGTAACAAAAAATGATGCACCAAGAAGCAATTATTCGATTGCTTTGAAATTTCGTATGCATGAGTATTTTCACTAGATAATCAAATGATTGAATTTTGATGTCCAATGAATAAATAGTTTCTTCTCCAGTGCATCGGAACTGCGCATCCAGCAGATGTATATAAGGAGCAGTTCTTCAACGATTGTTAAAACTATCGGTTTGATTGCGAATAAGATTACCTTTTAAAGACTTAAAAATGCCTTGCTGTTGGATTCGTGCTCATTAGGAGTAACTTCCAGAGTTTGACAGAGGGTGTATAAATGGATTGAAAGAGGCCAGTAGGACAAATCGTAGAATCGCTCGTCATTTGAGTCAAGGCGATGCGACGATTCGAAGTTGCTGGCAAGAAGGTGTGGAAAATGACAAAGTTCAGGGTCAGGAGGGTAGTGGTCGACCTAGGGCCACAACATATCGTGAGGATAGAGTGATTGTCCGATCAGCTTCCACAGGGCCTTCTTCATCTCTATCAGCCATCAGACGTTCAACTCAAACACCAGTGTCCACCATGACCATTCACAGACGGTTGAGACAGCGAAATCTACGCTCGCGCCAATCGTTACGCCACCTGCCACACACGCCTACACACTGCCCAGCCAGATTACAGTGGTGCATGGCTCGATCAGGTTGGAATGATGCCGAATGGAGACGTATAGTCTTTAGCGAAGAATTCCGCTTTCAACTGAGTCCTGACGATCGCAGAAGACGTGTTTGGAGACACTCAAGGCAAAAGGGGGGGTCCTGATTTCACTATTGCAAACTTTCACGGCGCTCGTCCACTTGTAACAATACATAAGATATACGGAGGAAAATATTATGATCGGAAGAAATTCACTATTGATACCGCTTTCCACACCGGCTCTCAACAAGGTATTATGGTCTGGGGTGCCATTTCCTTTGATAGCCAGACTCCTTAGGTCGTCATTAGAAGTACAGTTACTGCACAGTGGTACGTCGACGTCATCATAAGCTCTGTTTTCCTACCGTTTCTTTTACAGTACCTTCGGCTGGGTTTTCAGCAGAACAATGCCCCACCACATACGGCACGTGTTGCTATGAACTGTCTGCAAGTTTATCAAACACTTCCTTGGCCTGCCAGATCTCTCTCTTATCGAGCATGCCTGAGATATAATGGGAAGGCGATTGCATCTGCCATGGAACGTTGATGACCTCGTTCGACAATTGGAGCGAATTTGGCAGGAAATACCGCAGGAGATCATCCAGAATCTTTATCGGTATATGCCACGCCATGTGGCAGCTTGTATCCCGGTTAGAGGCAGGTCAACATCTTATTGAACTTGTTACTGTAACTCTGAAATAAATTATTCAATTGTTTTGAGATTTTAATCATTTACTATTCTGTACATTGTATTTCTATCCGCCAATTTTTGTCTCAATCGGACAACTTCTTCTTGGTGCATAGAGTTTTTCGTTATAGAGTGTATTTGGGCGAGTAGTCTTACTTTTATAACTATTTCAAAGTGGAATTTTAATTTTAACCATCCTGTATAATATTATAAGTCAACAACTATGAAAATATGTGTATTTTATTGTAACGAAATTGTATCAGAACGTTGAAAAAAAGGCTACAATTCTATATTAAAATGTTATTTCTTTTGAACAGATGGGTGTATATTTATTCAAAAATTCAATGGTTATTAAATAAGAAAAGTTTGCATATCTGTATGCCTTTTAATTTATGAGTCTAGAATATAAATGCAAAAATGTATTTCGAAATATTAAGGAATTCGATTCTTAATATTATATAATATTGTACAATATTGTGTTACAGGCTGCGTTACCAGGATAGTCGATAAAGGAAATTAGTTAATTAATCGAAAATTATATAAATAAAACCTGAAATGCATTTATTGACAAGAATAGCTATTCTTAAATAAATGTTAACAATGGAAGCAAAATAAAGAACATCACTGTGCATGAAAAACGTATCTGCACAGTTTATCTCACAACCAACTACACGCTTTTTAGCATTATTCCATCCTTTCATTCCTTTCATCACATTCCTTTTCTTCATATAAGATGAACGGTAGACTTTAAAAAATCCTTGCGATTGATATGCAAATGATGTGTAAAAATTGGGTTAGGTCTAATACCAAAGTATAACGGAAAAAAAATCGGAATAACTTTTTTTTGCATCTGATTAAATTAATACTTCTAATACCAATATATGTATTGAGAGATTATCGTCTGATATTTAAAAGATGTATTTGAAATATCTCAAATTTTGTTTTTTTATTTTGTTGTTATTCCGAAAATCGTCTAGTGAGTGTACAGTAATAGGAACGATGATAATAATGCTTTATTCCATATGAATGTAAGAAACTTTTAATCAAAGCACAATCTTAGCGTTTACAAAGACAATACTTGCAGAAATCAATGATACCCTAGTAGACAGATATCTTTAAATAAAAAAAATCACAATAGACCACAGTATAAAACAACTGGAGAGCTCGCTGAACGAAGGACACTCCGAAGAGAATATTCATCACTTACTTCAACTTCTCATTATACGTAGATTTGCCTATGACGCTTCGGGAAATTACGAGTTCTAGCAGATATCGCATTAATTGCGCCTTTTGTAGAACCTATATTTTTATAGTCAAAGTCTCCAAATGGTCTTGAGTTAGCTCGCCGAGACCAAAAACCATTGATCTAGCATCCATTAAAATATCTGCAAGAAACTCTTCTTTACAATGAGTCAAATTAAAAGGAAAGAAATAGTGCATATTCCTAACATTATTAGGAGAAAAAAAATGATAAAATTGTCTGCTGTATGAAAGTTTAGAGGTATTTTGCTTTCCCAATAATAATAATAATTAACATTGAGATAATATATTCATGTGATATTATAAAATTAGTCATATTCCAAAATTTACTTAAAAAAGCATAAAATCGCCTGCTGCATGAAATTTTAAAATATTTTGTTGTACGAGAACAAGAATTACCACTGAAATAATATGTTGAAGTGATATTAATTATGGAAATGATTCTTATTTTTAGGAAAAATAGTCATATTCCAAAATTAATTTCAAAAAGCGAAAAATCGTTTGCTTCATGATTGTTTAGAAATATTTTCTTCCGTCAAGAATAATAAGAATTATTAATGGTAAATGCATTAATTTGATATTAATTAGAAAAATGATTTTTATTTTTATGAATAATAATTGTATTCTATATTAATTTCCTACTTTTTTGTTATTGTTGTTGAAGCGATTTTCCTTATTTTAAATTTTTTTCCATTTTTTAAAGATATTAGAATAAAAAACTCCTTAAAAATAGGTAATTTAATGAGATTTCAGCTAACTCAAAACAAATTTTCTCGGAAGGAAAATACAAGTTTAACAATAAGAGACAAAAATATAAAAAAATTTAGTTTTCTGTACTTTCGCTTTTCTGAATAATGATTCCTAGCTTAATAATAACCAACATTGGCAATTTCATTTGTACAAAGAAGAAAAATGATCGCTTGGAAGATTCCGCTCTAGAAGTTGAAAAAAAATATGTAGTTTTTAGCAAAGAAAAACACTGCAGTATGTATTGAAAAATTGAGATAATATTTCTTGGGAGTTTCAGGCTTTTCGAATTTTTTTAAAAATGCTATACTTAAGATATGTTTTAAGAAAAAAAAATGAGATTTAAAACTAATAACAATTGTAGGGTACAATATAATAAAAAAATTGATTCCAATGCAAACTTGTTAAGTTTTTGCTGCTAGGTAAAAATTTTACCACTCATTTATGCACATTCTGGATAGTAATAAATAAAATTAGTTGATTCCATAAGCTGTGTGCAAACATTCAACGTTTTTTAATTCACAGCGACTATACAGTTTATCGGTTTATTAGTTTTTTCTACATTTTTACTCTTGAATCCAGAGAAAGTTGTATAATTTTGAATCAATTTCCTTGAAAACAATTTTAAAATCATAGAAACCTTTTTAAATTTTATTATTATAAAATAAATCTTATTAAAACACTTTTTTAAATATTTTTTTGGATAACTTTGTAAACATTTTTTATTTATTTTAACCCCGATTCATTAAACAATACTTGTACGCCATCAAATTTGTTTAAGCTATACTTCGTATATTTAATGGGAGAATAGCTTTTAATTTAAAAAAATCATTATTTAATTTATTTTCCCAAGAATTTCAACATCTTCCTTGTCTTTCATATTATTTATATGCAACAAAAAAAAAACTATTAGGAACGAAAAAAAAATGAAGCTGAATTTTAATTTCTGATGACTGTGTGGTAATTCCCCAGTTAGATACTTCAAATTAAATAGACATGACGTCAAATGACAACACTACCAGCTAGTTATTAATAAAAAATTTAACAAAAAATATCATGAGTGTAATTTTCCACAAAATTATGTAAAATTTTCTAATCTCCATAACAGTTGTTAAAAATTACCAGCAAGTATATGCCAAAAACTAATTCCAAACAGCTCGAAAATGGCATAGCATAATACGAGTTTTTTAACTTAGCTAATTCATCAAAATCAATTTGTGTTTATTATTCGTTTTTCGTTATATATAATTTAACAGGAGAGTGACAGAGTGATAAATATTGCTGTCAAAACAATATGATATTGTGTAAAGCACAGCTATCTTGAAGTGGTATTCACTCATATAACCCTCAAAATAAATGAAATAAAAAATCGAATTGTTCGCAGTGTAATTCAACTTGCAAACAGCATCACTAAGCATTTGTATTGATATTTTTGTAATATACAGAATAATATTTTAATGAAAAGTAATCTGTAATAAAAAAAGTCCTATTTTAAAAAGAAATGCGAAGTATTCAAAGCGGAAGTAACTAATAAATCATTAAAATTACACACACACACACACACACACACACACACACACACACACACACACACACACACACACAAACACACACACACACACACACACACACACACACACACACACACACACACACACACACACACACACACACACACACACACACACACACACACACACACACACACTTGATAAAAACATATATCTACTCTTTTATTCCATGTTTTTCTTTATATTAATAAAAAAGATTTTTGATAAACCTGGTAACATCATATAGGAATCTTTTCACTACACACAACAGGAAGTAGTGCAAATTGATTTTGTTAATGGCATTTTGGAAAATTTTTAACCCAAGACGCATAATGAGGTTATTGACTCTAAACAACAAGTAAAAAAAATATAGTTAAACCCTTCTTATTTCTTTTCTATAGATAACTGAAAAAAAGTACTTTTAAGGATACGAAACTTTCATGTAATATGCAAAAGCAATTCTATTTTACATTTTTAAGTAGTCGACAGAAAACAATAGAATTTGAGAAATGGTGCATTGTAAAGTTTTCTATGAATATTTATTATCTTATTAAACAACCACCAAAGAAATATTTTTAATATCGTCTGTTCTGAATGGAGCATTGTAAAAAACACCTGCATCTGACGATGAAAAATATAAGCATTTTTAATAACAAAAGTTTTATTTTATGCTATGCAATATATTCGTGCAATATTTTAAAATAAAAATGTAATTAATCATTGGATAAAGATAATTTATATACAATTAACTTTAATCGTAGCTTAATAGCTAATTTATAAAATGTTAATGAGAGCCTAGCATTTATAGTTAGAAAAATATTTAAAATTAAGTAAAAAATAATTTTGATAGTGGTTTATAATATAGTAAATTTTTCTTTCTTTCAGAATTTGGATTTTTATACCGTTTTCTTTTATTTAAATCCTTAGTAGTTATTACTTTTGACAATTTTTTTTGTATGTAGTGCTTTTGATATATAATAAATACTAATAATTTATACTAGAAAAATATTTAAAATGAAGTAAAAAAATCATTTTGGAAATTGTTCATAAATAAGCGAAAAAAAAATTGAAAAATCTGAATTTTTATACAGTTTTTTTAGTTTTTTAATCTTTCTTATTAATTAGTAGTTTTGATAGTTGGTTTTTGTATTTAGTACTTCTGATATATAATAAATCACCAATAATCTAATCACCACTGTATATTCAACAACAAATCATTTGCATGCTTTATCGAATTAGCATTACAGTAGGTAGCATTCTACGATTAAATTAAATCCTTCAGATTTAAACTCTTTAAAGTAAACTTAATAGTTCTAAAATGGCAAGTTTAGATTCCTAATTTATTTAGTAATTTTATTCGTTTTATTAAGCCCTGCTGATTTTCACCACAAATAAAAGGATTTTAAATAACTAATTTCGATTTTCTATTACTGAATAAAGTTTCTCTTTTCAGCGCACATAAAATCACGGCTATTTGTTTTACAACTGTAAATGAGAAATCCTTTCGAAATAATTCGAACTAATTCGTCTCATACTTATTCAAAAGCCGATTCTAATCCGAAATTGGAACGCATCGCTGCAGCTGGATTCGGAGGGTGCTCTTCATTTAATATGTAAATGCGTTTGTTAAACAATTCCAAATGGAAATTCTAAAATGTAGATAATTTCTTAGAACTAATATGAAAGCGAGCATAAAAGTTTTTCTTAATTATTCGAATTATGATAGAATATTAAAAAAATGTTTTATAATTTTAAAAGCTTTACTTATTTGATATTTTGTTTGTAGAATTTTTTTAAAATAGAAGATAATTATATTTTACATCAACAGCTCCATCAATACTAGCCTTGACGATACTGTGCTGTGATTTCATTCATAACTTCTGCGAATTTAACTTCAATATACTTTATTTTTATGGCTGTTACGATTTCATATTTTTTTAAATAACAGGAATTTCTCTACAAAAATAAAATAAAATAATTCTTTTCTACAAATTGCTGCAAACGATTTCATTACAAAAATATAAATAAAATATTTTACAAATTACTGCAAACGATTTCATTACAAAAATTTAAATAAAATATTCTACAAATTACTGCAAACGATTTAATCGAAAAAAATTATTATTATTATTATTTTTAGATTAAAAAGAGACAAATTTTGTTTTGGCTAAATTAAAAATATGATTTTTACTGCTAATTTGTGGCAACAATAAGATATTATTCTGTTTAGAGTAAATTTGCTGCTTAAATAATTATTTACCTATTGTTTGATCAGCTTACGCTGTAAAAATGCATTGTATCAAATAAGTTGGCGTTTTGAGTTTTCTTTCTTTTTACTTAGCTAATGAAAGAAATATTCAGAACTATTTCATCAGAATTTGTATAATTTCTATGACATTTCCGAGACGTGTAATAAATTCTTGTACGAATATTCAAGTATCATACTTTATATGAAACAATAGTTTTCTTATCTCATTTTGTTGAAATTTCATGATATTTCGTAAAGATAATAATTAAAAATTTAATGGAACAAATATATTTATCAATATTGAATTTAAATGTGAGCAGTCATTGTTCTCGTGAGTTCAGAAGTAAAAAAAATTATATTTGACTTGTAATTTGATTAGCATACTTCAAAATTTAACTTGTGATAACTGGAATTATTATTTTTCACAGTGACCCCAATTCAATCTCTTTATTTTTTGAGTGAGTTTCAATTTCAGGAGGACTTTTCAAAATATTGAACATTTTTGTTTTTGATTATTTTGGCATATTCTATTCTTCTTTTAAAAACTTTATCACTAGCAATATAAAAATCTTCATCACCAATTAATTGTTCTGGACCTAATAGATATACGGTTTACGGTTTACTTAGATTCATTAACAAAATTTCTTACATCATTTCCATTAAAGAGAGCACTATAAGTTACAAAAAACACTTTACTTACTTTTACTTTCTTGACAAAAAAAAGATTAAAATGAAATCTGCTACGCATATTTTAATGTATCATGTCAGAACATCATTTCTTGAACGTCCAAGCACCACGTGCTCGTTCTAGTTCAATTGTATTTTATTTTCATTTTAATTGTTTCATTGAATGAGTCACTTTAGTACTGCAAACGATCCAAAAAAACTTTGTCTCGCATTTATTGTTTTTTTTTAAATGCCACATTCCCCATTTATTTCATTTCATATAATCACATGCTCTAATGACATTTTTTTAGGTTTTATTTGCTGTAGTATAATCAGAGATTTTGTAAAGCAATGGCAACATGTTATTGAAAGCTGATTTTTTGAGATACTCGTGCACATAATAACATTTTTATTTCCGCCTATGGATTTTTGTTGACGCCATAAACTTCATCCAAAAACAACATCATATTCAATGATAATAAATATCTCTATATTTAAATAATCAAGCAATATTCTTATTTATTATTTTTATGAAGCAATAATTGTTTACAATGCTCGTTCGATAAATATTAACCAAAATAAATTGTGAAAACGATATAACTGTGTAAAGAAAATGTTGATATATACTACGTTTGCGAAATAGCGTGAAAAGTGTAAAATAATTATTCCTGATCTCCTGAAATGTGCAATTGTTAATTTAAAAAACACAGTCATAAATTTTCAGGACAATCTGTATGAGACATTAAATTTGTATTGTACTAGTAAGTATTATATATATATATATATATATCTATATATATATAATGTCGTACATTAATTATTTTAATTTAAATAATTATTTACTTTTATTTCTTGTGTGTGTGAAATTTACAAACAGTTTTAAATTAACTTTCCTATGAGCTACCGATTTGGTAAAGCGCCATCTATCAGAAGTTAATTTTTTAATGAATTTAAAATTCTCTTGCGGAGAAAAACAGACAGACAGAGAGACAAAAATAGCAGTCAATATTGTTTCGTGATCCAGTTCTGGATTCAATTTAAAGATTTTAGTCTCTAAAGTATTGAGAAATGAGGTTAAAATCGTATGTTAAAATCTGCTTGGAGCAATACAATGAACAGAAAGAGAGTAATAAAATGATATGTAGTAGGCGAGCAATAATAACAAAAACGCATTAAATAAAATATTATGGATTTGAACTGGCACAAACTTTACAACAGATGCACAAAGCAGCATGAAACCGGAGAATATATAGAAAATTCAGCTTAAATATTGAAAAAATCTACTTAATCATAAATGGAAGTATCAGAAGAAGATTTTACAGACTTCGGACGTTTTCTATATTTCATATGGCAAGGTATCCTTTTTATCTGGTGTCCATTTAGAAGAAAGTAATAAGATGAAACTTTTATGGTCTCTTTAGGGGAAACTAATGGGAAATATCCCTTTTATCTGGCGTGTTCATAGAATGGTTAAGATTGTAAGGCCCACCAATTTTGGAAACCCTGCTCACCTCTGATAGCAACCCCGCTTGCCTAACGCAGAGGCAGAAGAGGATGAAGAGAAATCAGTTTGAGACTGAAGAAGCGAACGATGCTCTGATATTGATATGTTTCTTATCTAATTTTTACCTTATGCTTGTGCTGTGCCCCATGTCCCACATTAAAATAAAAATTTTGGACTAAATTTGGATATGATCCTTGTCTCTACCATTCATACTAAAGAAATATCCCTCAAAAAGGGTTTGTTACAAAAATTGATATTTGGAAGAGGGCTATATAATCAAAAATATTTTTCTGCTACTTTTTTTAAACATTTGAAGATTACTGAATGTAATAACGCGATACTAAATGTAGAATTGATAAAAAAAGCCACAACACATTTGTAAAAAAATATTCTCTATTTATTTACTTAAGTTACGCAACTTCTTAATATTCATATATTTACATAGATGGCATTAGTTTAACAAAAGTAAATGAAAAATTAACTGCAAATATTCTGCAATAAACACAAAACTTGTCGTGGCAGTTTAATTTTGAAATTTACTGCTAATCATGTTGAAGAAAAAAGTGTTACAACGTGCGTATATATTTCGATTTTTCTTTTATAACTAATCTATTGGAAATTTAATAAATAAAAAGAAATATTTTTATTTTTTAAAAATAAAATTAATTGAATTATTTGAAAGATATTTATTAAAAATATTTTTTTAATCGTTTGATTTCACAATCAAGAGACGATTTCCTTTTAAATAGCAACACGTCTTCCAAAATAACCTATCAAAGAGCATAAATAATAAACTGTTAAAAGGGAACAAATAAGCATCATTCTATTAGTTTCAATCTGAAACACGTATTTGTATCATTTGTGACGTCAAATCGCGTCAATTATCATTGGAATTTATTGAAGTGCGTAATTGATAGAGTTGCCAAGAATGATTGAAAAAAAATGAAGTTTTTGAATTTGTTAAATAAAGGCGGATTTTTGATGATAAAAAGCATGAAACTTATTTTTAAATGAAAAAATTTTTTTTAAAAAAAGATTCTACTTTTTTTTTATCAAAAATATTTTTTTGAAAAAAATATCTAATCGTTATCTTTATCACTTTTTTTGAATGGCGTGAAATATAATCAATCGCATTAAATTGTTTTTTTATTTACTGATCCTAATAACTTTAAATTTTTTCTCATTAATTCTGAGATGTTTTGATAAACATTTAATTTTTTTTCTTCATATATTATTTAAAAATTATATTTGGAAAGAAAATTTGGTTTTGAAATGATTATTAAAAAAGATTAAAATGAAATCTGCTATGCATATTTCAATGTATCATGTCAGAACATCATTTCTTAAACGGCCAAGCACCACGTGCTCGTGCAAGTTAAATTATATATTTATTCATTTTAATGGTTTCATTGAATAAGTCACTTTAGTATTGCAAACGATCCAAAATCTTTGTCTCGGATTGATTGTTTTTAAAAAAACATCACATTTCCTATTTATTTCATTTCGTATAGTCCCATACTCAAAACGACATTTTCTTGGTTTCATTTGCTGCAGTCCTTAATTATTATTTTAATTCAGGGCTTTTGTAAATGAGATGGCAACGCGTTATTAAAAGTTGATTTTTTGAGAGGTTCGTGCAGATAATAAATGTCCAATTTTCCGCATATGCTTTTTTCTTTTTTTTCGCTTACGGATTTTTGTTGAAGCTCATTCCCAAAATAACATCATGTTCTGACATGATAATAAAAGCAATAAAAAAACTTATAAGAAGAATAACGGAGAACATTTTTTTTTCAAAATTAGACGAACCCTTTTTCAATTCATAGAGAATTTATAATTGTAACTCAAATATCTCCACGAATTTCGCAAGAAAATTTTCCATTTTCTTTATCGGAATTTAACGATTATCCTGCATGCAAAATTTAAAGTGTTTATTGTAGATATCTCTCTTATTACTTGCTGTAGAATGATAAAAATTAAATATAAATAAATGCCTATAGGAACTTTGGTCAACAAAGAAAAATTTTATTTGTTACTTTTTATTGTATAATTACAATCAACATAAAAAATTTATCAAAAAATTATGTCTAGACAAAGCAAAATCAAGTCCATATCCGTTGAAAATAAATCAGAACACACTGCGCATGCGTGAATGTTTAACATCAATTGGGGCAACACAAATGCGTGAATTTTTTGTGACAGTTGGGGTAATGCAATGTAAATTAGAATTTTTTTAATTTCTTTTATTCTGTTCTATGTTTATTCAAAAGTACTTCAAAATGAATCCGAAAAAAAATATCTTTAATTAATGTTTAATTTTAAATGGAACAAAAACTATGAATATAAACAGATTCGTTAAAAAAATCGGACGAAAACATGTTAAGTATAACCTTCTTGTCGTGGGAAAAACCGAACTGAATCCGTTACTCATTTGGCGGCGGGGAAATGAAGAAGTTTGGCGGGAAAGTTAGTTTTTAACTAATTAATAAAAAATTAAGGAATTAATTAAACTGTCTTAACATCAAACGTTATTCAATAAAAGTTTTAAAAAATTATGAACTTGATTAGATAAATAAAAAGTATTCTATTGAGGATAAAGAATGTGAACACACACACACACACACACACACACACACACACACACACACACACACACACACACACACACACACACACACACACACACACACACACACACACACACACACACACACACACACACACACACACACACACACACACACAATTACTTTCATTTGCACTTTAATTCCAATGCAAGACTGTTTTTTTTAGCATTTTTAGTTCATTTTGTATTTACTTTTTAGATTGTATATATAACAATTAGAGTAAACTGATATAATTAAATTCAAACTTTTTAGACTTATAAAATGAACCAATTAAAATTATATA
>JAOUZG010037308.1:1881593-1894875 GCA_026289955.1 Argiope argentata
ATATAATTGAAACATCAATTATATTGCCAACAAACTCATTGCCATAGACAGTAAATATTTATAAATACTCTGCAGTGACAAAAATAAAATAGAAATTATTTATTATAAGCAATTTGATTTTTATATAATTCTTTGGTAAAAATAAATTATTGCAATGATAACTAAGATTCAAGGGATACAAAGAGTATGTATCATTACTAGTGTAATAAAATTGACGTTTTGCTTTGAAAAATGAAACGTTTACTTTAACAAGACAGTAGCTTGAAAATATTGCTACATTCTTCGAAGGGCTGATTTCCACTATTCTATAAAATTACTTTGTTCAAAAACCATGTAAACGTTAAACATTTATTTTATTAGCTGACCAACAATCCGAAAGATCTTTATAATTCAATTTCGTTTCTTATTTCTATGTCTCGATTTTCTATGTCAAAACTATTACAAAGGCCCTCTAGCGATAACAGCAAAAGAGAAAGCAATACTTAGAATTTTTTTCTGATTTCCTCAACAAGATCGAAATTTATAGTTTTTTTTCAACCCATTAAAGTTACAAAAGGACAACGTTTTTACTTTCTCGTATATACAGTACTATCTTTTACCCACGACTTCGTACGTGTGGAAATTTTGATGTGTATATGTGAGAACTGACAGTCTAAAATGTTATCAAAACAGTATGCATGCATAAATTTTCAACTTCAATTGGAGCAAAGAAAAGACATGAATTTTAAACACCACCAGTTGGGTAACACAATGCAGATTAGAACATTTTAATTTCAATTAATCTGTTTTATTTTTATTCAAAAGCACTTCTGAAGGAATCGAAAAATTTATTACTTAACAATGTTTAATTATAAATTTATCATACACTGCGAAAATAAACAGAATCATTTGAAATAACCGGTCGAAAACATTTTACGTCTAACCTCATTAGAGTGGGGGAAAAACTACTTAAAAGCTATGTACTTAAAGCTATAAGGGTACTTTCCCGTTTTCCTGACGCAAGCGAACAAGCTAGGAACATTGCTAGGGAAGTTTGAGAAAATCTGGCAGAATTCTACATTATTTGCTAATGGAAATATACCAATATATACATATAGGAAAAATATATAGCTAACACAAATACAATTTAATTCTCACCAAAAGTTGGTATTTCGCAACTATTATACTCCCATTATCTAGCATGACAAATTTCTTAGACAGTACGCGAGAAAGTTTTGCGAAGACTACATCTTCTCTCTTTTCAATTAAATTTTGATTTAAGGTAATTTTCCTATATTCGTACAATCGTTTTTAGTCAACTATAGTTGTTTTTATGGAATGACCATCCCGAAAAATTGAATTTATTTGATATAATTGTTAAGTCGTTATTGTTTTATAATTACGTTATTTATTATTTGAACGTCTAATGGAATATTTGAATAATAATATAGTTTATTAAATACATTTTTTCCAGAAATTATTTGCTAAGATTTAAGAAAAAGTTTTATTCACTAAAAAATGACATTTGTAAATAAAGTAATAGATAAAAAGACTAAACTTTCGTTTTTTTTTTACTGGAAAATTATTCCTTTATATGAGGACGTGTAAACACAATGTAATTAAATTTATTATAAAGATTTTTTGTGTCATAATCTGTTTACATTATTTCATTCAAAAACGTGAGGTAATTCCATTCCTCTTGAATCTTATGATTCATTCTTTAATTGAATTTCCAATCGATTAGGGGTATTCATTCGTTTTACACTTTATTAAAAATAATCATACTTGTCAATCTTTGAATTTATTGTTCCTATGATCTTTTTGAAAATGCAAATGCAAAACTCTTTTCAGAAGGAGTAAAAAATTCTATACATTGCTTATTTATAACTGGCAATTTACAATTATAGATTAAATGTCAGACGATAATTTAAAATTTGAGCTATTATTTTTAGTAATTCTAAATTATGTTTTTAGACTTAATTGTTTAAAGAATCCGTTATAAACATACACAAAATATCCAAATAATCTCTAATTCAGATATTATAGACTTTATTACAAATAATCATACTTGTAAATGTTTAAATTTATTAAATTAAATATTTTTATTTTATGGGCTTCTTGAAAATGCAAATGCCAACATACTTCTTCAGAAAGGGCAAAAAAAAATCTACACATTCTTTATTTATAACTGTCAATTTACAATTAAAGCCCGAATATCAGACGATAATTTAAAATCTGAGTTATTATTTTTAGAAAAACTAAAGTTATGTTGTTAGCTTAAATTTTTTAAATAATCTTTTATAAACGTGTGCAAAATATTGAAATAATCTTTTTTCCGGATATTATTACAAATAATATATTATGTTTTATTATAAATAATCATACTTGTTAATCTTTAAATTTATTAAATTAATTATTTTTATTCTATGGGCTTCTTGAAAATGCAAATGCCAACAAAATTCTTCAGAAAGGGTCTATACATTATTTATTTATAACTGCCAATTTATAATTAAAGTTTAAATATCAGACGATAGTTTAAAATCTGAGTTATTATTTTTAGAAAAATTAAATTTATGTTTTTAGATTCAATTGTTTAAATAATCTGTTATAAACGTACCCCTAATATTTATTACAAATAATATATTAGGTTTTATTACAAATAATCATACTTATTAATTTAAAAATTTGTTGATTCTGTGGGCTTTTTGAAAATACAAATGCAAACACACATTTCAGAAGAAGTAAAAAAAATCTATACATAGCTCATTCATAACTGCCAATTCACAATTAAAGCCTAAATATCAGACGATAATTTAAAATCAGATCTATTATTTTTAGCAAAACTAAAATTATGTTTTTAGGCTTAATTGTTTAAATAATCCAGTATAAATGTGCTCAAAATATCCGAATAATCTCAGCATTCCCAACATCTTCGATCTTGTGTCGCTTCCTCTAGAGTATCTTTGAGCCAGTTTCCTCACGCTTGTAACACATACCGCCGCCTTCTGGGAATAGATAAGATTCTGGAGAATGTTCTAATATCTCCTCAGAGGGTTGCCGCAAATGAGATTTATTAACATCCAAGTTCGTAACGGTCAACCACGTTCAATTTTAAAACTCAATTCAAACTCCGTTGAGGCTGATGTTAGGCTCGGTACACGTTCTGAAAAGCGTGTTGTGGTTCTTCGGAGATTTTAGAGTGGAATTTATTAAGATTTATGGCTTAGCTTTTAAGAGTTCATTTTTTTCGCTCGTTAAATTCTTTTTTTTTTTTTTTTTGCTTCTAGAGATTTTCTATCCTCTTCATTTTTTTTCTCTCAGTTTTATTCCTTTTATAGTTCAATTCTTTTGTTATTGAAATAACTTCCAAAGATTTTGATACTTTTTAAAAGTAGATACTGCATTATAAAACTTTTTAAACTTTTAAAAGTAGATAAAAGTAGATTTTAAAAGATTTTTTAAAAGCAAATAAAAGTAGATTTTAAAAGACATTTTAAAAGTAGATAAAATTAGATTTTAAAAGACCTTTTAAAAGTAGATAAAAGTGGATTTTAAAAGACTTTTTAAAAGTAGATTTTAAAAGACTTTTCAAAAGTAGATAAAAGTAGATTTTAAAAGTAGTAGTGCATTATGATATATTTTCTTGGTGGAAAATACTTTTTCTAGTGTCTTTGTTTCTATAATACATTTCTCTCATTTTAAGAAATTCACGTTATAATCCTTTATTAATTTTAAAAAGTTAAATATAATTGGGAGTCTAAATAAATCTTCCAAAAATTAGACTCTTGATATAGCGGGGTTTTAGTGGCGTGATGTCTAGGTTTTTTTAAAAAAATATTTACAGGTTAATTTCTAAACCAAGAAAAAAATAATTGCAAACAAAGGATGAAAAGACTTCTTCAAAAAATTATTTAGAGTTAAAGGGGAATATTTACAAGGGGAGTATTTACAGGGAGATATTAAAAAGAATTAAAACATGGAGATATTTAATGAACAGAAAGTTAAATTATTTCCTCTAGGAGGACGTTAGAGGTAGGAAAACATTAGGACTGAAAACATATTACCGCGTAGCCGCATAGCTTTGCGAGCGGGAATCGATTGACGAGTGGTGACAGACGTCTTTATTTTACGGATGTTAGAGGGGCCTCTGCCTCAATATTAATTGGGACAGTTTTTCAAAAGCTCGATAGATGGCGTTGTTCTGGAATATTATACTAATTGAAAGTATTGTCCTCTGGGAAATGATTTAATCTTTTATAACTCTCGCTTTGAATTACATATATCATCGGGTGTTGACAAAACAAAATGAAGGAAGATGATGGTTAAATAAAATCGTTCCGTGGGGTATCCTACATATATAACAAATACATAAAATGGTGGTAAAAAGTACAGGATGATACAAACATATAATGTATGGAAAGTAAGTGATATAAAAAAGGAACTTAATTGACACAGAAAAATGTTGTTCGAAACGATAATCGAAAGAAATAGAGAGTATCATAAAAGAATTTTAATTCTTATTAAAAAAAAATTCTGATCGCTTACAGATAACGTAACACAACTTACGAATATTGAAATGGTAGGTATTCAAACCTTATTCCTAGAACAGATACTAGTCTAGAGATATATAAGCATTTTAGAAAATGTTTGTCCATGCATACGATATGACCATGAAATAATTTTTTATTCATTGAAAACTGATTGTTAATGCATTGATCAGGACAAAGTGTCGTCAAATGCAGAAGTATTGTTTATTTGTGCTTTAGAATTTTTGTATTTCTTGGTATCACCCAATTCAACTAGCTAGAAATTTCCAATCATGCACTTCTGTGTAACACTACTGTTCTTGATCTTCCTATTTTATTTAACAACTTGAATATTGATTTTGATTTTTTCTTTGAATGATTTATTTTTTATATAGATATAGGATAGATTTTTCTTTTATTTAATTACCTTAAAATTAAACATATATTCATTTGCAGAATCTCTTTTAATGCGAAATATTTTACATCTTATTCATATTTCACCATATTTTCCTCGGATCACTTTTATATGATATAACACACACACACGCACACGCACACACACACACGCAAACGCGCGCGTGCACACACACACACACACACACACACACACACACACACACACACACACACACACACACACACACACACACACACACACACACGACATATTTTTGCACATAACACTTACTTTAATTTACGATCTTATTTGCAATATTCTACTACCTTTCTCCTCCTAAAATTTCTGAATCTATTGATATTTTTTTATAATTACATAATGAATTATTTAGAATCTTCTGTTTTAAGCACTTACAATAAACCTTTAATAATTTTGTACTTAATATATAATTTTGATAATTTTATTTTTGTTCAATAAAAATAAATAAATAACACCATTTAATATAATTATCTGCATCGTTGTCTTAATTTCGGAGCTATTTATTAACTAGTTAGACTCTGAGAACAAGACTTAACTGTGTCTTTCATCAGAAGGCTGTACTTTTATGTATGCATACGATCAAGGAAATCAAATTATTTATCTATTTTTATATGAAGGCTGTCTAAAAATTATTACCCAAGTGGCGAAATTTGGATCCTTATCCACTTTAAAATAGTCCCCTTTCACCTTTATACACTTAGTCCACAGTCCTTCCACTGGCATTTTTTAGAATTATGTTTATTTCTGTTGTCGTGTTCTGCATATCTTCTATAATATCAAAAATGGATCACTTCAATGCCATCTTTAATTTTGGAAACATCAAGAAATCGCAAGGTGCTATATAAGAAGAGTAAGGAAGTTGGAAAACTACTGGAATTATAGTGTCACCGAAGAAAATACGGATCAGGTGAGATTGCAGCTAATGCGGATTGCCTTAGGACCGAACTTACAACGTTCTGGTTTGTAGACGAATAACAGAACTATTTTACTAAATCCAAGGGATGTTATCTGGCTTATGAAGTTAACGCCAAATAATCAGCCTTAAATGAGTCGTGGTGATACGAAATATTTCATATCACCAAGCGTTATAGCGAGTATGTGAATGTGTAAGCAAGCATGTGTGTAAGTTAATGCGTCGAGTGAGTCTGACGACTTTGCTTGGTTGCTGCATCAAGTGTGTCTGATGACTTTTGCTGTGGGTAGATGGCGCCACGACAGCTGTACGAAGCTGTGTACGAAGTTTGTTTTATTCAAGGTAGCGGCTGATACGTTTTGACTTCAGACCCAAGTTACAACGTTCTGGTTTGTAGCAGAGTAAAATAACCATTAGACATAAGTGCGCTTCTGTCCAAGGGATGTTATCTGGCTTATGAAGGTAGCGCCACAAGATGAATGAGCAAGAACATTGTTCTAATGCACCTGCAAGTTTTTAGTCATTTAGAAATCTAGTCCTTTGCTTTGAAATGCATTTCTAAGTCGATGTAGAAAGTGTTAATAGCACTCTTTTGTCAATGTTTGCCCTTCAGATACGTATATGTGATCACCTCCTTAGATACTTGCTGAATCTAACGAATTGATTCGCTTTGAGAATCACTAAAAACTGATTGCAGTGTCTATGTTCAACTTATTCCATAATCTTGAGAGAAATTCAATAATCCGACTATTCATTACGACAGTACCTTATTCAGTGGCCCGCAAGCAGCGGCTATCGTACTCCATTATGAAGAAAAATTCAAGTGTGCGTATTAAGTTGTCTTCCTCCACTTTGCACAGTGGTGCTTCTCAAACATCATTAACGTGTTTAGAAAAATTCAAGGTCAGATACTATTTAGATAGCTCTCGTATTAAATCCATTATGCCTTTCAATAACTGTAACAAATTTTTCGAGTGGTTGAAGAAACATCAGAAAGAAAGCAGAGCAAATTTTATTTTAGAAACTACTTAAAATTAATATATTTAATAATATGACGTTAAAAAGTAAGGGAAAAACAGTTGCCATTCCGGTCCCTGCTTCTTTGTTACGTTTTTAGCGTAGCGGGTTCAGATTGAATGGACTTTACTTGAGGAAAGCACAAACAAATTTATTTACAGCTATTTACAGGATGACTTGATTAAGGAAAACTTCAGATAAACACAATCCAGCAGTCAACAGTCACTAACAGCGTAAATGCGAGACTTACGCACAATAAACACAGACCGCAAAACAGATATCTTATAGCACAGCAAACAGTAAGTCACAGCGAGCTTAATCATACAACGTTAACAGCAAACGTAAACACAGCTCACTAATAACAAGCGAGTAAAGTAATCTGTTAGTCCAGCGAGACGCTTCTCTTCCGAGAGGGAAAAACTCTCAACTAACCAACCAACTGCCAGGTTACGGCAACCCGTACCTTATATAGCCGACTGAGCGTGCGCCCAAAAGCACGCCAAGCAACGCGCCGCTTCATGAAGGATCCAGCGGATACCAGACTATTCCTATCGCCAAACCAACCCGGCTGACTCCAAGCTCTTTGACAGTGGACGCCAACTCCTTCTCCTTCGGCGTACGTTCACCCGCTTGCAACAATATTATCAAACGAAGTTCAGTTCTGTTATATTTACATCTTGTTTTTTAATTTAGAGCAGAGCTGTTTTAGGAATATTTTTGTAAATATGATCAAGTGGTAAATATAAGACCTAAAAAAGCATCTCTATTCAAAAACTTTCATGAAATGCCAATAATAAAACCTTTAGCCTTCGAAAGACTCCAACATATATCATGCCTGAATGCATATCAGATCTTGTGTGGAATGGAATCTAGAATCCCAAAATCCATTAATCCCATAACCCAGATTCTGTCACGGAGATTTCTCACCCATATCTTCGAATAAAAAACTGTAAAGAATATTCGAGCCTTTAGGTCGAGACAGTTGCATGATAGTGTTTTATGCTTGAATTGTCAGACTTCATATTGTTATGGAAAAATTCTTTTAGTGGGTGAATAAAAAACGCAGGAAGTTCGATGATTGGGTGCTTTATTCTACTAGATAGAACAATGCTTTATACAGGTAGCATATCCTGTAGCAAAATACTGTACAATATTGTGCGATATTATTCCACAATATTATTGTGCAACAATAATATTGTGTGACAATATTATTGTCAATAGCAAAATATTGTACAATATTGTGCAACAATACTCCACGATATTATACAATATTTCGAATATTGATCAATATTGTTCAATATTGTGCAACAATATTCCACGATATTATACAATATTTCGAATATTGATCAATATTGCACAATATTTGTGTGTTACCTAGGGTATTCTGTGACTAAACGTAAATGCACAAAAAAAAGAACAGCACCGAATAATAAATAAGAAAAGCTATTGCAGTAAATATCAGCGCACTAGAAGCTATAAAAGGTTTAAATACTATGAAGCAACCAAAACAATGCATTGGATAAGAACAACATTTTCGTTTAACTAATCAGTTAAGATATCAGTTTTAAAATACCCCATATTCAATTAAATTATCAAACGTTTTATGATTTAATTTTGTAGTCTGTTTTATAAGCTTTTTAAAATTATCTTTTTTGTGACTCAATGTCATTTACAAAAGAACTTATATACGTTTTATTTAAAATTTTTTTATGTATTATTAAAACTTTAAACGCGCTTTCTGAGAAACGACATTTTTGAAGAAAACTGTTGATTGCCGCTAAAGTTATTCAAATATTGATATGGAATATTCTGAATTTATTTTCAGGAGTTTGTTTTGAATTTTCCATCAAATAGCTAAATATTGACTACAAGCAGCATTTGTAAACATTTAACTGCAACTAAAAACTATATTTTTAAGAAAAATTACGTTTAGTAGCTTTATTTAACAATAGATCAAAATTATTTGCAATTACAAGAAGTATTTTAGATTACGATACAGGTTATTGTCTCAAAAATGTACTCCTCAAAGGATTTATGCATATTTTGTATATAATTTTGCCAATAATTGTTAGCGCAAAGCTAATTTTTTAAAATCAATTTATCAATTTTTTGAAAAAAATAATATTTTGAAAACTTTAATTTACAATATTTTCATGATTCTGAAACAAATGCAATTAGAAAATAGCACTTAACCCTTATCGTGGCAAGCTTACTTTTTTGAAGAAAAGCAAAAAATTGGATATAGGTGGCTTCTTTGGGCTATAAAAAACATCAAAAAATATAAAAAAAATAGTTACAGGAAATTTTTTGGAAAAACAAGATGTAAACTATTCCATACATTGCTACAAGTACAGGGATTATCGCATTTTTAGGAATGTATATTATGCTATGCATTGCTATGTTTAGGGAGAGTTGGAATTTTACTGTTAGTTGTTAACATATACCAAAAGTTATTGTAAATGACATGATTTTAAATAAAAATAGCTATCTTGGTGGAAGTAAAAATGTTTAGTAAAATAAATCTTTCTTGAATAATTTTTTTTACAAAATAATCGTAATATAATAATTCAGAGACCCTGTTGCTTGCGGTGGTTCTCCAAAAAACAGTTTCGATTCTTCACATAACAAAGATGAACCTTACATTTTGTGCACATTGTACTTGCCTGGCCAGCTTTACAGTACTTGCACCTCTGATATCCGCTTATTTTCAGCCAATGGTCATATTTGTCATACCGGACTTCATCGCATGGTCGTTCAGATACCGTCTTTCTATTTTTGCTTTGTCGGGAATTGCGTCTAAATTTTTCACTGAAACGTTTCGACCTCGTTTCAGTAGGCCGCTGTAGATTTCATTCTTAAAATCTTCTAGGTGATCCTGCTTTCTAGTGGTGTTGATCGTTTTGTTATGTCTCTGACGTAAAAGCCAAGCGTTGTTGATGCATATATCCAAAAGTTGCGAGAAAATATTCAAATACCACCTGTGCGATCTTACTCCAGTGCGATATAATGCATTCAGAATGTCTGCCGAATCGACATCTCCCGTGTAACGATTATAGTCTTTAACAGTTTTTGACATCAACAATTTACATCAACACGAGGATTTGCTTTTTTTCTGAATTGTTTTATATTTTCGACAGGGCATGCATCATTATAAGAACTCCCCAATGTGACCTGTTTATTATCAAACCACTTGACAATACTTATTTTGACAATACTTATCTTGACAATAGTTTATTTTTATTACAAACAGCCTGACAGAAGGTACCTCTTCCTTTCTTTTTCAAAGCCTTTTCGGTTAGACATACTTAAAATTTAAATTTTATAGTAAAGTCAAAAAGAATATTGATCCCTTGAAGTTAACCATTTATATTATTATATACCCCACCATCGAAAGGAAAATTACTGAAACTGCGGCATTGTATAGTATGATATACGTTAGTAAAAAACACGACAAAATCATGCTAATTCTCATAGCGACAACAGCATACATATATAAATGTGTAAGAACAAACATTTAGGTAACTGTATTTTATAATAAACATACATATTTAGGGGTCCAAACTTAAAAATAGAATAAAACTTACCTTAGATAAACCTTAGTGGTGCATTTTGATGGTTAATTTTCACAACAGATTTAAAATCATGACAGACAATCAACTATTTTTATTTCAGAAGTATAAATAAACGTTTAGAAATGTCATGTGTTTAATAAAACCAAGTTAAAAATTATTTTATAGTGATCGTATATTTTTATAAAGTGGTATGTATTGTATACTATACAAAATGAATATAAAGGTTAAGAAAATGTAAAACTTATTTCTAATATTAATGCCTCCGAAACTTTCACTTTTTATAAAGTGGTATGGTATACTATACAAAATGAACATAAAGGTTAAGAAAATGTAAACGTTATTTCTCACATTAAGGCCTTCGAAACTTTCAGTTTTATTGCGAAAATTGCCAAATTCGTCTTTGAAACAGGGCACATTTAACTTAGCATCTGTTTAGCCATCCCAACAGAACTATCTGTAATATTATTTTCTTTACTCTGATCCTATTTGCACAGAAAACCAATATACTAAAATCCTAATACTATACTAAAATCATAAACAATAAATAGGTATGGATGTTCTTCCTTTTATTTTCCTTTATCCAGTACAAAATCATAACACTTAAAAAATAATTCAGTAAAAGAGATCTCTAAACAGTTCTTTAAGATATATTTTTATAACAATAAGGATGAATGGATGCTCTTTATGTTCTTTATTATGATCAATTATGTAATGAATGCCTATCATAAATCACATATACCTATCATAAGTCGCATATACTTATCATAAATCCTATATACCTATCACGAATGATTTAAATCGTATAAGCTATAGGTAAACTATAGGTTCTCTCGATGCTGTATCTAACGTAATTGCAACGTCACTCATCATGTGAGTATTAATTTGCGAGCATTCTAAAAAATCTATTCTCTCTCTTTCTTCTCGTTTTCTTCGGCATACACTCGCGCATGGTGAAACGCATAGTAAAAATCATGTGTTTAATTTCTCTAGTTAAATTGTAAATAATTTTTTTAAACTTTGATTGGAGTCACAACAAAATACACATATCTCTAATTACGACAATATCACAATTGAAAACTCTTAATTATCTATTTACAACAAATTGAGCTGGTATTTTCTTAAAAATAGTTTAGTGGCAGAATAAAATATAATAAATTACCTTAACTATTGACACTATATAAATGTCCGTTAAGTTATCCCCTCCATAAATTTTAATACTTTTTTTCAAAACCTTGCTTATCTTCCATTTGATACTAAGCCGCCGCCATTTTAAATAAACTGAGATTTCAAGATTAACCTATAATCTGGCTTCACCTAAATAAAATCTTTTATGAAGTTTTTATTGAGAAAGGTTTTTTGCAACCTAAATATTTTTTAAAAACTCAAAATGGAATATCAAAACTTTTTCTTAGTTGCGAATGCATCAGCAGTTGGAAAAAAATACACAATTTTATTGTTTGCTTTCCCCCAAACAGCAGGTTAGAGTTTGAAACAACAAGAACTCTTTGTTTATCTAAGACTAGAAAGAGTCGACTTTAAAGGATACTCCATTAACTAAATTGGGCATATCAACTCGGATTTTTTTTCCTCCGTGAATCTTTCTCCTCAGCTTCGCCCTCCAGTAATTTGTCGTTTGAAGTTGCAGTTAACTTTGAAGACAGGGCTTTAAAGTTAATATTATCTTTAAAAGAATACATACCTTGTTTAGATGGGTACGTTTGGGCATGATTAAAGAGAAGCCGCTCTCGGAAAAGTTGGGCGTGAGAAATATTTGATCAGCATGAAACCATGATGATGTTTACAGACTTGCAGAGTATCTATAAATAACGTAATGCATCGTGTGAAAAATGGTTCAAAATACTTTAAAAACCAAATTTAGGGCTTAGATCTATCAAGTTTACTCAATTACTATTTACTGAAAAAGATGTCCTTAAAATTTAATAATTAAAAAAAAAACGTAATGGAGTTTTAATGTGTATATAGAATAATCTCTCAGTAAGGTATAGATCAAAAATAGTTTAACAAATTTCAAAACCAACAACAATACAAGACCAACAAATACAAAAATAGAATAATTTTAACTTTAATTTTATTATCAATTAAAATTTTTAAGATAAGAAAATTTCGATTATTATGGCACCTAAACTGCTAAAGATTATTAAAAGAAAAATATTACAAATATAAAGAATTTTTAAAATTATTAAAATAATACATGTATATTTAGTGAGCTCCCATGCTGCTACTGCTAAAGATTTACTTTGGTTGCATTGATCTCTCTCTCTCTATATATATATATTGTTCACATTTTCAATCGTTTAAAAAATACTTTTTATTTATCCACTCAAGTTAAAGTACATTTTTTAAAACTCGTAGTGGATAACATTTGCTATTAATACAGTTTTTCAATCATTAATTCATTAGTTTTTATTTATTAATTAAAAACTAACTTTCTCACCAAAAATATCCATTTCCCCACCGCCATTTCCTTAAATTATTTTTAATTATACAGCAAATCTTAAAATAAAATCGTCTGAGATTTTGCTTGATAAATTATTTTATATGGTACAGTAAATCTCAAAATAATATCGTCTAAAGTTTTGCTTTATAGAAAGAGGGCAAAAAAATTTAATAAAGACTCAAATGGAATCTGTTATGCATATTTCAATGTTTCATATGAGAATATAATTTCTTCAAAGGCCAAGCATCACGTGCTCGTGCAAGTTTAATTATATTTTTATTTATTTTAATTATTTTACTGAATTAGTCACTTTATCATTGCAAACGATCCAGACGATTTTATTTTAATATTTACTGTACAATTAAAAATAGTTTATCAATT
>JAOUZG010037308.1:1894885-1916486 GCA_026289955.1 Argiope argentata
GATTTTATTTTAATATTTACTGTACAATTAAAAATAGTTTATCAATTAAAACCTCAGATGATTTTATTTTAATATTTACTGTACAATTAAAAATAATTTATCAATTAAAACGTCTGACGAATTTATTTTAATATTTATTGTACAATTAAAAATAATTTATCAAGTTAAACTTCAGACGATATTATTTTGAGATTTGCTTTACCATGTAAAATAATTTATCAAGCAAAACCTCAGACGATTTTATTTTAAGATTTACTGTACAATTTAGAATAATTTGTCAAGCTAAACTCCAGACAATTTTATTTTAAGATTTACTGTACAATTAAAAAGAATTTATCAAGCTAAACTTCAGGCGATTTTATTTTAAGATTTACTGCAACATTTAAAATAATTTATCAAACTCCATTAAGAATACATGACGAGACAAAAAATTACAATCCATTAATTTCATTCCGAAACACGTTTTTTAATGTAACATCCCGATATGTTCAAACTGTAACTACTTTTACTGTTGAGAAACTCAGCAGCCATTTATCGCACCAATTCACTGGAGTGTGTAATCGATTGACTTGTCAGGTACGAATGGAAAGAAATGAAGTTTCCAAATTTGATAAATAACGATGGCGACATTTTTCACGCTGGAAATCGCGAATATATTCAAAAGGGAATCGACTTCTTTTTTTAAAAAAGAAATTACTTTTTTCTTTTTTGATGATGGCATTTCTTCTGGAATTGGCATCATTCTTTAGTTATAGTTTGGTAGGAAATAATTTTTTCTTTTATTTAATTTTAGAAAATGTTTTAAAATTTTCTAATCAGTTTTAGAAGCATCGGGAAATGTATTTTTTTAAATCATAAGTCAACTTAGGAAATTTTACGGGAAAATTAGTTTTATTTTTTGAGATGTTAGCTAGAAAATTTAAGATAATGTTGTTGTAAATTTAATTAAAAATAATTTTTAAAAGCATATTTTTTATTAATATTTTATGGTAGGAATAAAGTTTAATTCTTTTCTGCATTTTAATCTAGATATTTTTCTTTATTTTAAAACTCATTCAGATTTATGTAATCTTATTTTGATTTCATTAACGGTTAGAGGCCGATTAAGATCTGAAAACAATTAATTAATGTATGGTAAGCGAGAATTTAAGGAAAATAAGAACTTATTACTATTCTAATTTATAAGCACCGAATAGTGTTAAATATGATACCGAACGACACACACACACACACACACACACACACACACACACACACACACACATTTTGATGCTTTCCATTGAATCAGAATTCTATTTGAAGAAAATACGCAAAAAATATCTAAAATAAAAAATATCCATGGAATTTGATGTCGAAAAATGTTTTCAAAATTTTTCCGAGGCATTTGATGTGATTCTCTATCATTTATCAATGTAAGGCTCTTTCTCAACTTTAGTATTAAAAAAATGTAAGCGCAATAACTTATTGAATGCAGAAAATAATTTAAGGTAGAAGTTACTCTTAAGTTTTAATTCTAATGCTAATTTTCTTGTAGGGGTAAGCAATGCTAAAAATCCCTTTAAGTATTCTTCAAAAATCTTAATGTACCTTTAAGATATATAAATATTTGCATAAGATGAGTATGTACATGCATTTTTTATTTCTATATTTAGTTATCTAAAGTTAATAGACGCTTTATACAACAAGTAGTAAACATAACCAAAACGGCTAGGAAATATAGTTTTATAACTTTAATAGTTTGTTAACATTTGTTAAACGCTTACATTTTTTATTCAGGTCATTTTTTTTCTTTATAAATAGTTTATAGTAATATATATTTTCTTACTATTTGCTGTACTATCTTTTAGAAATTACAAAAAAGAGTAAAAATATTAAATTTTATAATTATTAATTTATATATTGTTATTAAATATATTTTAAAAATTAAAAATGAATATACAATATTTTATGATTAATAAGGGATAAAAGGTTTAACCTCTTAACTGAATTATAAAGTAAAATGAAGTTTTTTAAAAACTGAATAATTTTGCTATAACTTAAAAGTATAGTTCTTAAATATGTATGGATACATTTTTTATAAATAAATTATTAAGATTATTAATACAAAAAGTTTTGTGTTTATTTAAAATTTCATGTAGTGTTTGGATACCACATTTAAAAAGTAATCTGAAATAATGTTTTATGATTTTGGGACAATTATTTTCAAATTAAGCTGATATTAATGGAAGCAGAAATATTTTAAACTAAAACTTCGAAGGTCAAAAACGAATACATAAATTTAGAATTTTGAAGAAAAAACGATTAAAGTCACATTACGCTCACTTATAAGGTGCATTTCAGATTTTTTCTTCTCACTTTTGATATTGGAATAAAGTATTGTTAGGAAAACTGCACAAATGAGAATAAAAGTAGATGTTTGAAACTTCAAAATCTTTTCGTGAAAATATATATTGTTTTTGTTATTTCATGACAGTAAAGAAATGGTTTTTCTAAAGAAAACTGATAGTTAATTTTTTTCTGGACTTTATATTTAAGATTCATATGTCTAAAGAAAAGAAAAATAGAAGAACAAAGGCTGCTTTCTCTATTTTGTTACATTTTTAAATATATTTGCAATATGGGAATAAAACTAATAGCTTAAACAAGGTATACACATATTAAAAGGATTTCAAACAATAATAAATTTAAACATAATAGATTTAACAATAATAGAATTCAAAAAATAATAAATTTAAACAATAATATTAATTAATAATTAAATATTTTTTATATTTAATGCCAATTTTTAATATATAAAAGAATATTTGAACAACCATTTGGTCAAAAATAGTAATTTGCTTAATTTTAATTGATTTTAATTTTTTTTTGAAATTAAAAACTCCAATTTTCTCAAATTAACAATCTTCTTATTTATTTTATAAATGAATTGTTAAATACTATAGAAATTATGGAATCTAATTTATCTAAGATAAGAATGAGTATAACTCTTAGTAATTAACAAGAAAAAAAAAAGCTCTTAAAATTTAGAATCTATTGAAAAATAATTAATTTTTTTATATAAAAATTAATAAATTTTAGCGAATATTTATATCTAATTTCAAAAGAGAATTCTTCAATTCTAAGAACTGATGATGTAGCTTTAATATTCAGTCTTAGCGAGATATTAATTGATAAACGGTACTTACATATTAGACGGTCTTCGCCAATGATCGCCAACGGTTTAGTCACTCATTGGCGACGGATTTAAATTTGGCGATAAAGATCAATGGATTACAACAATACCAGATTGCCATAATTGGCGGTTTAGTAGCTCATTGGCGACGACTTCAAATTTGGCGATAAAGTTGACGGTTTAATATGTAAGTACCTTATAAACAATGTTAAATTAAAATATAGATATTTAATTACTAACATTAACAATTATTTAATATTATATGAGACATGGATATTTATTTACGATTAATATAAAAAAAAGATTAAAATGAAATCTGCTATGCATGTTTTAATGTATCATGTCAGAACATCATTTCTTGATCGGCCAAGCACCACGTGCTCGAGCGAGTTAAATTATAGTTTTATTCATTTTAACTGTTTCATTGAACTAGTCACTTTAGTATCGCAAACGATCCGAAAAAAAAAAAAACTTTGACTCGCATTTATTGTTAAAAAAAAATCCCATTTCCTATTTATTTCATTTCATATAACCCCGCGCTCGAAACGACATTTTTCTAGGTTTTATTTGCCGCAGTCGTTACCTTATTTTTTAAAAAAATAAGAGCTTTTATAAATGCAATGGCAACACGTTATTAAAAGCTGATTCTTTTGAGATGCGCGTGCAGATAATAAATTTTTTATTTTTCCCCAACGGATTAAAATATTTATTTCTCACCTACGGATTTTTGTGGACGCCAGAAAACCTCATTAACAAAACAATATCATGCTCTGACATGATAAAAAAGATATATTTATTGCTTGAAGAAGAAGGGAAAAAAATTTAAAATTTGGCACAAAGAAATTAAAGAAAACTTAGTGAAAGATTTGTTATTGTAGGCAGTTTCGTCAATAATCAAAAATTAAAAATGAAAAATAAGGCAATAATATAATAATAAATTTTTCATATAGATCAAAACCCTATTATATTAACAATATTTTATGAAGAATGATTTTTTACCTGCACACTTATCAGATAATTGAATGTAGAAGAAAAACAAAGGCCATTATTGATTTCTTTTGTAGTAGAGGCTGAGAAATAAAATTTGTTCCAAGAGAATGTTGGAGAAAGTTCCACAATCGTCAAGAACAAGAAAATGGTTTCTGTGATAGCCCCGCCCACTTTTGTGGGACGCTATTTAAGGCGTGGCTTAAAGTGGAGAATGAGATCAGTTCGGGGAACGAGCTACGTTAGCTGGAGAGCTCATCTTTTCTTTTTGACGTGCGTTCTATAGCTTCTCTGTTAACCTAAATAATCGTATTAAATAGAATTAATTCTCTGTGAATTTGTTGCTGGTGTTGCATGCATTTAATACACGTTTTCCTATAGAATAAAGTCTGCATCTTCGAAACGTTCATGTGAGAACTTTCAAAACAATTTATTGGGCCATTATCAATTCCCCTTTTGTATTATCTGTTCGTCAAAGGCGACAAGTTAAAAATATTATGAAATTCTATAATTAACTTTTTTTTAACATTCTTTAACAGCTCTCGCCCTTAATTTGGAATAAAAATTAATTTAAATTAATTATTTAAATAGTAAGTTCAATATCTGAAAATATTGTGTTGCCTTTAAAGCAATACAAATCTTTAAAAATTTGCAACTGTTGTACATAATATGCGAATGAGGAACCGAATACAAAATCCAATATTTTCATACATGAAATATGTCAAGTTGAATAAAAGCACCTTGAAACAACTTAAATTTTATTGCTTAAGCCCTCTTAAGAGAGTTGTTTCATGCTTAGACCTGCAACAATTCTTGGTTTATCAGAAACTTGAGAGGCGATCTTCACGTTAACTAAATTGGGTATAGCAGATTTTTCCGTTGTGTTCCCTTCTAATGCGTCTTCCTCCACCTTTAGTAATTTGTCGTTTGAAGTTACAGTTAACTTTGAAAGTGAATACTTTGAAGTAAATATTCCTTGAAAAAGATTATCGCTTTTGAGGATAGACATTCTTGAAACTTCATTAGATAGACTTAGCACTTTGGAATTTTGGTGCGTGGAATACAAATATCCAAGAGTCTTAAATAAGAACTGCAAGTCTTAGTCAGGTCTAGTATTTTCTGTGCAAGTAAGCTTTTTCATGATCTATCTTAAGAAATATTCGAAGATATGTTAATTTTCATGTATTGAATATTGACATACTTATTTTTTAAAAAATAACACATTTCGTGTCTTTGGCATAAAATGAAAGATATACTAGATTATTAGGAGTTTAATATTAAATTACCTTATTTTGGAATATTAATTAAAAATTTTCCGAGCCAAAATAATAAAATAAATTAATTTGGAGTAAAAAATGTAAAAATGAATACAAATCTCTAATCCAGAACATCTCAAATTGCTATTCAAAAAAAAAAAATAATCAATCCTTTAGAGTAATTGGACTACTTTGGGCTTTACACTTTTTGGCTTTAGTAAAAATAAAATTAAATGGGTTATATATAAAAAATTTGGGGAATTAAAATTTGAAAACACTTGCACAAAATTTATAATTCTAGATATAATCAAATTCAAACGTATTATTGAAAAAAAATTTATTATTCAAAAATAAAATTAATTTAAATGAAGAGTTCTGTGGAGTGAGAATTTTCAATATTTGTTTTGAAAACCTAAACTTACCTAAAATTTTACATAGCGATACTTTCCTTTAAACGATTACACAATTGTTTCAATAGCTTTTAACTATTCAGCAAATTTAAGAAAAGGAATTTGTAACTTGAATCGCTGTAGTAAAAACTAAAAAAACAAACAAAACAAATTGTAATTGTGACAAAGAAATTCATAAAGATTATATAGATACTGACAATCAAAATTATAAATAAACTATACATATTTTTTATTACAAATATATATATATATATATATGTAATTTGTTCCAGGGAACAGAAAATTGCAGTTTTGATTAATGTTATCAAACATATAGCAACTTTTTTGTTCTTTACTTTTTGTTTTATAAATAGACTTAAGCCACATTTGTTTTGCTTCTGACCCTTTTTTCCTAAACTTTTAATATCCTTAATTTATCAACACAAGTGTAAAGAAACAAAGTCAAAATATTTTTGCTTTATATAAGTCATTTAATATAAAAAAGCAATCAACACAGCAGAACTTTAGGAAACGCAGTGTTTTCGTGCCAAGGTCAATTTATTTCTGACTATGAAATCTTTGCCTATAAAATTTCTAATTTTACGGATTACAACATCAGTATTTTTTCTTAAAAACCGAATTATTACATCAAAAAGAAGAAAAAAAAAGTCCCACTTCCTGTCAATCTGACAGAATTTTAGTAATAAAAACTGTATTATTAATTCCACCTGCCTTGTAAAACAAAATGTGAGACAAATGACCAAACATACTGATTATATGGACAATTATTCAACTTCTTTCTTTATTTCCATAAATTTGGGAATAATAGCAAAAAAATGAGAAAGTACAGAAACAGAAGAAAAACAAATAGGGAAGTTATATGACAGATCATTTCATTTCCCAGGACGAAACCAATTTATCATTATGCGTCATTGGATTTCACTCCAAAAAAAGATTTCATTCAATAAAGAAAGAACTTTTGTAGCAGGGTATTCTTCTTAAAAGAGAAACCAAAATGATATTTTCTGAAATCGGATCGAAAGTATTAATCGATTCAATAAGGTTTTGTGTATTTTTTTTATGATTTTGTGATGGATAGTAATCCTAATGGAGTCATGAAATTCAAATCATTCTGTTGTCGGCCTTGAACTACAGTCAGGTCCATAAATCAAGGTTAATGTAAGATGAGGGAAAGAAAGAGTCAGAAGCAAAACAAACGTGACTTATCTCTAAAGCCTATTTATTAAACAGATGGTAAAAGATAAAAAAAGATATATGTTTGATATCATTAATAAAAAACTGGAATTTTTCTGCTCCTTGGAGCAAATTACAACCCCCTCTCTATTTACAAAAACCAATATTACATCATTTGTATGATAGCTAACATAGTATAGTATGATGGTCATTTAAGGGTGATATTTGTATTTTATAGTTCGATTTCCGCGTGACTCGAATTTTTCTTAATTTATGGACATGAGTGTACATAAGAGACCGCGCTTCACACGGAACATAAAATCATATTTTTTCGGAGAAAATATTTAAAATGCGAATCACATATTGATTATATTGATTATATATGAATATTTTTCAATCTTTCCTAAGTATGAGATGGCCATTTAAATATAAAAAAATTACGAGTGCACCTAGTTTGACATGATATTTCAATTAGTTATCAACGATTACATTATTTCTATTGGACGTGAGTCGAATGTATTCGTATCCGGATCATGTCATATAGAGCCATCTCACAAAATTTTGAGGTACCGCTAAGTTATTATCCAATGGCAAAAATGCAAGTATCACAACAATTTACGATATGGTGCTATATGCCATTGTCAGCATGAAAGAAGATGAAAAAAGGCACTAACAGTTAGCTCTAAAAACAGTTGTTTTTTTGCGTGTATTTGCGTGTATCAATTTTTTTCCGGAAAGGCAGCAACACTAAAGAGCCAGAAAAAGTAGTATAGCAGGTAGTATAAAAATAATTGTGGCGATAAACCAAAAAGGCTAAGGCTATGCGTTGGACAGTGCGCATCCTTCTGATATGGATACTGTAATGACTTGATCCTGGTCGATGAAGTAAAATGGTAGTAAAGGGTCAGAAGGAAAACACAAAGGTTTTATTTACAGCTTGATACAATAATACAAACAATGACACGTAATGACCAGTTGTAAATATTCCTCTAGGTTAAATACCAGGAAATATTTACAACTGGATTGTCAGTCCGACATATAATACCGCGACTCACAGGCTGGCCGTGTATCCGGCTACGGCGTGTAGCTCCAGAGATCTACGGATTACTTCAGGTAGATCTTTTTAATAAACTCGAGATCACGTGGTATCTCTTCAACTCCAACTCTACTCACAGATCGTCTCGTTGTCGTGTCCGCTTTCGTCCAGTCTCTAGCTAGATCAGCTGGTCTCTTCCCCCAGCTCAGCTTCTCGATCATCCCGCTTTTTCCAAAATCATCCACTTTAACAATAGAGAGGTTCCCTCTCTCAGGCTCGCATTGGCGCGCTGGTGATGTCGATCGTCCAATCATTCTTCAGAAATACTCAAAATGGCGCGCCGTTATGCCGTGGGAAAATTCTTGAAACATCCACCGTCTTATCAGAACCTTCACAATACACAAATATTCACATCTGGAGGCTTTAGCCCTCCTTTCTTCAATGGGTCGTAAAACGCATAAGTTGTTCATCATTGAAACTTTATCCCAGATTGAGTGGTCCATAGAAGAAATAATCCCATCTCGGGGTTTCGACACGGCTTTCTTCTTCAATGGGTTGCAAGCCTGTGTGTTCCATTATCTGACTCCATTCAAGTCCGAAGGGCGGTACTAAAAGGAAGAAACACAATGCGCAACAAAGGATAAATAGTCTCACCGCTGGTTAGAAGTAGCAATGTTCGAACACGTGTCTCTTCGAAAAAGGAGACCAGATGACTTCTTTTCAATACCCACGACATTTTACAAATGAGACTGAAAGCTGCACTTTTGCTTCTTAGAAAACTTAGAAGGATTACTTTTAATTACCTTGTCTGCAATTACTTTCTCGTGCAGTTATGCATTATGTTCAGTTTTATATTTATCTTCGTCATACGGAGAAGGAAATTGTCAGTGTATGTTCTGGATCTGTATTCATTAATTTATTCGACTGCAAATTTTTACACAGGCACGCACACGGGCACGTTTTGTCCGGCTTCCTTTCAGCCTCCTCCCCTTTGAACCCATTTAATCCAAAACTGGTCATAAATAGTGATGCATTCGAAAGAATTGTAATAACTTTAAAGAATCGAAAGATTCAAATGAATTTTTTATAGATCAGATTTTAAATTCCATTAAAAATTAAGTCGCATTCTGAGTTGCATATTCCTGTAAATATACACAAGAGAGCTGAAAAACATAGTAGACTAGGTGGGCACATTTAAATATGTGATTTTCATACTAGAATTGTTCAATTTTTGGTCTAATTTTGGACTAAATATATCCAAAAATTAATTTGTTTGTTTTCGTTCATTTGGACGTATATGTTCTATTAATTAGGAAGGCAATAATTCAAAATCAAAGAATGTCAAATAAACCATATATGATGCAAGGTACCAACACGAAACCTTTAGATCTATTGAATATTTGCTCCAATTAATTGATTTCTTGTCTTACACAATACGAAGCTTAATGGTATATTAAGTAAACAAATGCAGGTGAATGAAAAGGAAATGAAAGTGATGAAGGAATGAAATGAAAATGAAAGGAGTAAAAATATTCTCTTTAGTATGTAGTTTCTTAAAAATAATGGAAGCTGGTTCCAGATTTATTTAAGATAAGTTTAAATTATTTCCATTTTTACGTACATTACTTCGTTCTCAATATTATCAAATTTCCAAATGGGACAGCTATATATTTCAAATAATTTTCTTCTGTTATTCAGTTTTTTTTACTAACTTATCAACTGAAGAAACAGACTTCTTTGTGACCACTCCTTCGCCAGATCTGGTCATACCTCCAGATCGGAAATAGCCAATCGCTTCCCAAACTGATGGCGGCTGTCATTCCTCTTCCCAATTTTTCCGGTGCCGCAGGAAATGGCCGATTTCTTTCTCTCCTCCTATTTTGGCGGGGTTCGGTGTTCTTGGCCTGCCCGATGGAGCTGTCGATCACGGAAGAAAAACTCCCAGGGTCATAAAGCAACACGATGCTTTTCAAAAGTTTCTTTTTTTTTCTTTCTTTCTTCTTTTTGTCGGACCGAGTGAATGGTATTTGTGTAAAGCTCGAACGAAATAGATCGGGGTCATGGAACTTGCGGAAATTCTAAGCAAAGAAAAAAAAATTCTTTCAGATTTGTGAATTCTACTGTTTTTCATCTATCAAGTTATGACGTGAGTGTGGATGAAGTTGAATCAATACCTAAATTGAGGTAAGTTAAGTGAAAGGAAAGGAAATAATAGATGCATTTAATGACTTTGGGTATAATATTAATGTCTGATATTCCTAAAGTTAAGGTTCAATTTTTAACGTGCTTTTAGAGCGGCGTTTTCGATGATATTAATACATCATGTGTAAACTAAGAAAAATATATACAGACACTTAAATTAACCAGATAAAATGTCAAATAATTGTATAAGTATGGAAGGATAGATTAAAAAATATATGAAATTATTTCTTGTGCTAAAAGCGAATAGAAAGATAAGAGTAAGAAGAAAAGCATAATACTTATAAGTTAAGAAAAAAAAAGGCCAGAATGCTAAATATTTTCAGATTTTGTTAGGATAATATGCATATTTGTTAACCTTTTTTCGGATTGGTAAAAGGCAGAAGATTAGGAACTTGTAGTGGAACTGCATGTCCTCAGATATATCATATTCTAATATGTGTCTTTCTTATCCAGTAGAAGATCCCTTTTCGACGTTGGCAGCTGTTTCCCAAGATTGTTTTACTTTTGTTCCTATAGAAAGGATAACATATCTATTAGGATACAGTATCAGTAGAAAGAAGTAATTTTGTTTTTACTGAGATAATTGGCTTACTATTTAATGTTGGGTTTCTCATTTCGAAGCTTTATTTTGCAATGCAACTGTAATGAGAATTTAAAGAGAAGATGTGATGTAAAATTTTGAAATCTTTCCAGCATTGGTGATGATCTTTATTTTAACAGAAAAGACTTCTCTCAACTTTTTCGGGTGCTTAACAAGTACAAAACCAGTTAAGTCAATGCTGATAAGAATTAAGAAAATATCTTCCCAGACTAATAGGTGCATCAGAGAGAGACTAAGGATTTGACAAATTAACTGCAAGAGTTGTTTTTTGGAATAGCATTAGAGAATTTCATAATTCTACTCTACATTCAAAGGTTAATTCCCATTGAATGGATATGATTGTAAATAAATTTTTAACAGCAAATGCGTAGCTCTTTCCAATTATTGCTGCTTTGCATTTTATACGTTTCCCTGCTACCTGATATCTGGTTTTTAATTTCTTCCGAAATTATTTATTTTTTCTGATTACAAACAAAACAATTTGAAGCAAATAGTTTTTCAAAATATGCTAACTTTTGCATCTGATATTCTTTAGAAGTTTAGTCAGTACTGTCATGGTCAACATCTGCACAATAATCGCATGTCATAGACTCGAGCACATAGTTTTAGAATGTCTGAAGCGTTTGAACTTGGGAATATAAGCTCAATAAGCTATAATGGTTTGGGAATATAAAATTCAAGGTGCCTAAAAGCAGCTTAATTGTCTTCTGTTGCCAGCGCCCTGACACAGAAGTAGCGAGTCTTCCTCGTGTTCTGTGCGTCCAGGGTTCGAGTCCCGATCAGGACATGGTTGTTCTCATGTGTTCAATCTGTGAGGTGAGTGAATGTACCCATGTGCAAAAAGGAACTGTGCAAGCGAATGCGATAAGTGTGTCATCTTCATATAAGCTAGAAGTCAGGCTTCTACCATTGGATGCTCAGGAGTCCATACCTCAGAAGCTACTGCTCCCATTCTTCCGTTGTAAAGTGGACACTTCATTGTTATCATCATGTCTTCTGATAATTTAGAAGAACCGAATTTTGAAGTTAGGTGCTTCATATTCAAACGCTCGCCATCCTTAGGAACAAAAATATGCTTTACATAATTTACTCCTTGTCTTTGTGATTTCATAGTGATTTCTTTCGTCGGAGCATGGAGTAACTCTCCATTGGAGGTAAACTCTTTGAAAGAATTTAGAGGAGAGCTCGGAGAAACGACTGGAAAATTTGCAAGCTTTTTTAATTTAACAATTTGCTCAAATTAATATGTTTTGGTTATTACTTTGGCAAATCAGCCACTGAAACTGAGTGTTTTAGTGTTTTTAACTTTGCCGATAGAACTGGTAATGGCTATTTCATCCAAAAATAAAGAGAGGATATAAAACGTCTCACTAATATTAGATATAAAATTATGAAAAAAGTCTGAAAATATTTTACTGTTGAAGTGATAGAGGCAATTTTTGTCCCATTGAAGCAAGTACGTTTGGTTTTATCCATGCGACTTGAAATTGTTTCTGAGTAGATGATACTGTTCACACCAGAAGCAAACAAAGGAAGACAGCTCTGGAAAACCTCAGCTTAGATGCCTACCTTAGTTCTAGGCCTAGGTTTAGTCCAAGATCTGCACGCTGGCAATTATTTTCGAGGACAGCAAGCTAGGCTCATCAAGTTCGAGAAATGACCCCTTCGTCTCATCCTTAGCAGACAATCACTCAGGTGGCTAGCTATTGACCTATCAAAAATTTAAAGACTATGTATAGTACACTAACCGCCTAATAGATCAAAATTCATGGTCAACATGAGAAGCAAACAGTGGTGACTTGTCAATTATAGCTTTCATGAATGCGTCGAAGGAATAAAAGCAAATAATATAAAAAAAGACAATTCCTATTTAGGTCAACAAGTTAATTTTTTTAATTTTAGTTACTTTACATTAAATAATTATTATTAATATAAATAATTTATCAAACACTTATTGATTTTCGCCAGAATCGAACTCGCATTCTTCACTTTTACACGAAAAATACTGAAATCTTCGAATTTTACCGATTGAGCTATAGCCCGTTGATTTCAATTTTCATCACGAATTGCTAAAACTATTTAAAGTATTAAAGATAATTAAATGTAATTAATGAACTTATATTACAAAAACTGTATTGACATTAAGTGTCATCCACTACAAGTTTAAAAAATTGTTTTTGAGCTTGAGTAAATAAATAAAAAGGTATTTGATTAACGATTGTAAATTTGAACAAGATATATAAATATATATATATAGGGAGAATGAGAGTTAATAGTATTAATTGAAAAAAGCAGATATCAGCGGATTAAGTGAAGGGTAATCTAGAAGGCAGGGCAGATCATTAGCGTCCCCCAAGGTTGTGAAGCTCGTTACATTGAAGAAGATGTACTCCTAAGGGGCAACTCGGTTAAGGGTTTTACTTTCCCTATATGATATTCCTCACCTGCTGAAATTAAGTATTATTAACAGAATATATAAAATATTCATGTGCAGAAATACTGTGATAATCATACTCACTAAAAAGGCATAGTTTCGAGTTTTAGGGATTTATTGGTAAAAATAAAATATCTATATATATTTTTTCCAAAATATTCCATGAGAATAACTGAATAAGGCAACAATAGATAATTCCTACAAATTATCTATCCAATGAAGTTTCGAAACTTTGCTATGTAATAAAAGAATTGCAAATAAAGATTAAAATGAAACCTGCTATGCATATTTCAACGTATCATGTCAGAACATCATTCCTTGAACGGCCAAGCACCGCGTGCTCGTGCGAGTTAAATTATATTTTCATTCTCTTTAATCATTTCACCGAATGAGTCTTTTTGGTATTGCAAACGATCCAAAAATTTTTGTCACGCATTGATTGTTTTTTAAAAAATACCACATTTCCTATTTATTTCATTTCATATAATCACATGCTCAAAATGACATTTTTCTGGGTTTTATTTGATGTAATCCTTAACTTATTATTTCTAATGAGAGATTTTGCAAATACAATAGCAGCGCTATTTTAAAAGCTGATTTTTTGAGATGCTCTTTCAGATAATAAAATTTTTATTTTTCGCATTCTGATTCAGATTGACGTCAAATACGTCATCCCCAAAACAACAACATGTTTTGACATGATAAAAATTGCTAATAACAAATTAATTTCGTAACATTTATCTTGTGAAATACTCATTTCCATACTAGTAACAGTATTTATTTTTTCAAAAAGCTTTCCTTTCATTTTTTACATTTTTAAATTTTTTAGACATATCTTATAGAATTAAAAGGAAACTCAGGGAATTGAACTAATATTATCTGATAGGAAATATGAAAATTCCTAGGCTAATGGCTTCCTTGGTTTTTTTGCTTTTAGATACAATTGCAGAATTTAAAATGAATTTAATAAAGCACCCCTTCCCTCCCCTACGCTTCTCAAATATTTCGCTGAAATTTCTTGTATTTAAAGATAAGAAAATTAGAATTTCTATACATTAAGTAAGGGATATGGGTATATACGTCTTATACCGTCTTCGCCAACGGTTTAGTCACTCATTGGCGACGGATTTAAATTTGGCGATAAAGATCAACGGATTAATACGTTCTGCGAAACCAACAGAATGGCGGACAGCAGTAAAGGTTTGAACAATTTTATCTGGAACTAAGGGTTAGTATTTTGTCTTGACCATAATTCTTTGGGAAAAATTTCTCAAATAAAAGATGAATATAAAATTGGCCGTCCATGGGGATTATTTTTGAAAGAGATATTCCTGAAATTGAGAAATAATTAAAATCTCTAAACGTTGGAGACTGATGGTATTGAATTTTAAAAATATCTTATTTCAATGAGGATTAATTTTCAAAAAAATAAAGACATTTAAAAAGAAAAGTAATTTGAAATCTTTTACAGAAACAGAACGTTGCAAAAGAATCTGCTATCAATTAATTCTGAATAGATTGATTAATTCTGAATAGATTAACTTTTAAAGCGATAAAATAAACAAAACCTCTTTTTGCAGGTTTTTCCCTCTTAATCTTTTATTTATTCATAATTAAAATTCCGATTTTTTTTTTCGAAAATAGAATTTCTAAAAGCAAATGTGAGCAATTCGGGGCCTATTAAGAAAATGAATTTATTAATTTTACAAATTGAAACACAGCTTTGAAATGGTAAAATATAAATTATTTATAATGATTAATAATGTTAAATTATTAATAATTTATATATAATAAGTTATTATACAGAAATTATTTATAATATAAAAGATTATTATTTGTAATTATAAGAATAAAAAAATTCATTAAATTCAAGCTTATTTGTGTTTAAACTTTTAAGTGCTTTCTTTAAAAATAGAAAATTTTGTTTTCATTATAAAAAATATTTTCCTTTTTATGCATGGGCTTTGTTTAAAAATAAATATTGTATACCGTTATGAAATAAAACTTATTTATAAATGGACAATTGAATAGCAAAACTTATATATAAATGGACAATTGAATAGTAAAATTTATTTATAAATGGACAAATGAATAGTAAAACTTATTAAAGTAAAACCTCGGTGATACGATTTTACAAGAGAATGAAGAAAAGAAAAAAAAATTATTCGAGGTAATGAAGAAAAACAGAAATCTGTGAAAGATGTCTTTTTTTTTAAACTTTAAAAATCTCTCAGTTTAAAAGTTTAGATTGATACTTAGATATTTGGGACAATCATAAATATCTGTTACACACTAATTTAAAAAATATTCATAAAAACTATGATCCATTCACCACATGAGGATGAATAATTGTACTGGGTATGTAGATTTTACAACATCCCTATCTTAAATATTTATACATTTATCAATGTTCGTTTTCTTCATGTTTTGAAATGAATATCTTTGAGATTTATTTTCCTTAATTACTATCCATTTAGGATAAAATAGGATAATTTTATTACGATTAATGCACTTCATTTATACTAGATACGTAGGTTTTAGAACGATCCTATTATTAGGATTAGAAACTAGGGGCAACAAGCCTTTTCCCAAATTTTTTTAATGTATACTATCTAAATTTAGTTTTCTTTTGTTCAACTTTTATTTTGCTCGATTTTTCTGAAACAATATGTGTTTTCATTAGTTATTATGAGAAATCTACGGCCCCAAATACATCACATAGATAATGTAAGCATGATTACACACAGAGATTTGTGCCTGATAATCAAAATAAATTATTCAATATAAATTTATAAATTAATAAAAAAATAATTAACTTAAATAAATATTTAGAGCATGTAAATATAATATTCTACTTACTTATGCTACCCTAATGGTGAAAAGTTAGAGTGAAAAAAGTTTTCGCTATAACTTTTCACCATTTGCCAATTAAGGGCTTAATATTATTATGATTATTGTAGTAAGGGACTCACATTTTTTATATTATATTTCAGTCTTTTCTTATTATACAGTTTTGACATGCTTTATGGCTTTCATTTTTTAATGTTTTTATTACATATTACTAAAATTTTAATTTTTTAAATTAGCATACATCACGACTTTTATTAAAGTGTTATAGAAAGAGGAACGATTTTTTTTAAAGTAGCAATTTTTGCTTCGTTTTTTTTCGTGTTCTAAAATGATCATTGCTAATATTTCATTTTATTAATGCTCTAATCTGTTTGCCTTTGAATTGTAATGTATTTCTGTCTTGAAATTCAAATTTTCTTGCCTTTTTGAATTTAAGGAACAATCTTGCACATTTGAACTCTTATCACCTGTTGTTGTTGCCGATGATCTCGTGACCGCTTTACAACGGAAGGATGGGGTGCAGTAGCTTCCGAGGGTATGGACCCCTGAGCACCTGAGAGCAGAAGTCTGACTTCTAGCTCATATGAAGATGAAACACACACCCACATGCTTCCACAGACCCTTTTTACAGGGGGGGCATTCACACACCTCACAGACAGCACACAGAACAACAACCATGCCCAAACAGGGACTTGAACCCGAGATGTCCAGATCACGAGGAAGACGCGCTACCTCTGAGCCAGGATGTCGTCACTCTTATCACCTAAAATATAAGATTGCAATTTTTGAAACAGTAACAGAAAAATAAATCCTAATGTTTGTTGTTGTTGTTGATTCTCATCTTCATGAATAGCAGAGCTAGATCAGGTCTCTGAACTCAAACCTAATGTTTAATTCATTCTGCGAATAAATTTATCTTTCTTAGCTTAAAATTTGAAATTAAATTGTTTAAAATACTTTTATTTCAAATCTTTGCCGCCTTTCTGGCACAGAGGTAGTGCGTCTTCCCCGTGTTCGGGGAGTCCCGGTTCGGGCATGGTTGTTCTTCTGTGTTCTATCTGTGAGATGAGTGACTGTGCCCCCCTGTAAAAAGTGGCTGTGCAAGCAAATGTTATGAGTGTGTAGCTAAAGTCGTACTCTTGACCCTAGTTGGCGCTACTTCAAAAACAAGAGACGCTTCTTTCAACTTAAATATGCTACTATACCAGCAGGGGTGCTTGCCAATGGCAAGTTCCATAAGTAACAACAACATAACTCTATGTATAATATTTGTGAAAATAATACTAATAATAATACTCGTTTTGTGAAAATAATACTAATAATAATACTCGTTTTGTGAAAATAATACTAAATTAAAATGACCCTAATAATGTTTCCTAAATATTTATTTCCATTCTTTTTTTTCTAATTCAAGAAGCATTTAGCGAAAAAGATATAAATTTCTAGTGCACTAATATCTATTTTTCCGAGAAATATTCTATATCAGATTGTTTTTCATGGATTCAAATTCTGTCCAACGCTCCATCATTCTGTCCTCCCCTATCATTTTCAGTTTGTCGTATTTTCATTCACTTTTTCATGAATGAAGTGAGGTTTCCAGAGCAGCCATTTCGCAACTCCGAGTTCTTTCGAGATTCTTGCAGAGACTATCGCCATCAAGGAACAGATAAAGTCCCGGTTCGGGCATGGTTGTTCTTCTGTGTGCTGTCTGTGAGATGTGTGAATGTGCCCCCCTGTAAAAAGGGGATGTACAGGCGTGTGGGTGCGTGTTTCATCCTCATATGAGCTAGACGTCAGAATTCTGCCCTCAGGTGCTCAGGAGTCCACACCCTCAGAAGCTACTGCACCCCTCTTTCCCTGGTAAAAAGTGGGCACAACATCATCATTATCATCATCTTTCCAAATCTTTCATAATGCAAAATGATTCTTATTCAGGAGTTTAGATTTTAAAACTACTTGATCATTTGTTGTTGTTGTTGTTGCAGGCCCCCATTGGCCAACAGTGCTAGACCAGGTTCATAAGTGGATGGGGAAAGATTGCAGCCTCGGTTAGCACCTAGAAAGTAGGTAGAGGACCGACTTAGCTCTACCACACACACATTCGCTTGTACATACCCTTTTTTACAGGGGGACACAGTCACACATCTCACAGATAGCACACAGAAGAACAACCATGCCCTAACCGGGACTCGAAACCGGGACTCCCAGACCACGAGGAAGACGCACTAGATCATTTAGATTATAATATTTAATTTTCAGTTTTGACTTACTTAACTAATAAAACTTTTAAATTTATTCACCATCTAGAAAATTTATCTATCATTATCTCATCTACAAATCAATAAAACGAAATTTTACTATCAATTACATTACAATGGTAACAACTTATACACATTTTAATTCCCATCCAAAAACTGTTTAACTATAGCATTTCCATACTTAATGAACAGTGAAATCGTAACCGAGCTCCAACGGTGCGTCTCATTTTTGGATTAGATGGGCTCTTGAATAAATAATCTTCTTTATTACGAGCCAAATGAGTTTGAATTATTTCGAAAGCAGCTCTCATTTACGAATTGAAAGCAAATGATTAACAGAGCACGGATTGAAATGTTCTGAAAAGATTATTTCGATCAACAGAAAATAAAAGTTTTTGCATAAGTAGCTACTGAGAGTATAAATCCAGAACGCCATTTGGGTTTAATCAGGAATGAAATGCGCCTTCATCAATCCAAATACAATTGATTTTGATGCAAAAATACAAATCTGGTTTGCTTACGTTATCTTAGTTTTATGAGATTTTAACGCTTGGATTCTTTATGTAAATCGGTCGAAGCGAAAATTGTTATATTCAAATTGCGAGAGCGTACAACTAAATAGTTGACTTTTTACCACCAAATTTGAAGCAAACATTTATTGGAAGGGGAAATACAACCAGAAAGTTATACATATATTAAAAATAATGCTCTAAAGTATTGTAAAAAATGTTTTTGAGTTCTTATAATTAATTAGTTACTAAACGAGAATTATCTCGTTTTTCCTTAATAAAAACAGATAAAATTTCAGGAAAAATATTTTTGAGTTGTTTTAAAATTTAATATTTAGATTTTGAGCAATACCAATTCTGTTTTCTTAATTTTTTTTAAAATTTCAACTAAAACATCAAAATTATTCTTCTTAAATTATTCTTAGTAAAATTAAAATTATTCTTTCAATTATTCAAATTTTAAAAATGTTTTTTTTTTGTATTGTTAAAATGAAAGCCAAACTAATTATTTTATTTGAGAGCTATTTCATTCGAAATATTTTTTTGAAAAAGTATAAAGCACAATTAATTAATTATTAAACGAGAATTATCTCGTTTTTCTTTAATAAGATAGCACCATAATACTCTCCCGACAGTGAGTCGGCGGAGAGACGAACGATTTTAAAGGCAAGCGTTATGACGAGCATGTGAGTGTGTTGATGCATCAAGAGAGTTTTGAAGCCTTTGTTTGCTTGCTACGTCAAATGAGTCTGCCGGTTTTATTTTTGATTGTTTCGCCATCTACCAGCCTTTTGCTGCTGGTAGATGGCGCCAGATATTTGCAGGAGGTTACGTTGTCAAGGTCACCAATGTGGCAGGTGAAGGTCGTGATACGAACCTGCGAAACTAGGCCAGTAGCCGAGTAACATAATCACAATACCAAAAGCATACCTCAGCATCGTAGATGTTATCTGACTTATGAAGCTAGCGCTACAACGCTTCCGTTAGACAAATGAAATGAAATTTCGACAGAAGACTGCACTTGTAGTCACAAAATTTCATATAATATATTTCAGTTATTGTACTTTTGAATTAACACGTTTACGTGTTTCTAAAATGTACAGACCCACAGACAGATAACTCTTTGTTCGATATGGCACAAACTTTTACGGATGTCAAATCTGTGCTCCAAGTCTTATCTATTCACATCAATTCGTTTTGCAATTATCCTGTTAACTTATTATGAACAGCCGGATGGACGAACTTCTTCGGTACAGATTTTGTTTATATTATAGAAATCAGAAAACTTGGAGTAAAAACTGTTTTTCAGATTTTAACCATCTAGCTGGAAGCGTTTCTAAGTTACCTTTTCCAAGGACAAACGGGCGGGCATTTTCCAAAAATGTTTTTTTTTTAACTTAAGGAGGTCTAAATAGTGGAGATTCGTCAAAATCTTAAGAAAGTGAAACGAAGCCCTTTAAATATTTTGCTGAAAGAACTAGATAAGCTTTTATCATTTTATCTTTATTCGTAAAAATTATCACCTCAAGTGGTGAAAATTTAAGCAGTGAAGCCAAAACTGTCATCCGTTATCTATTTGCCCCATGGCAATTTTATCTGTAATCTTTTCAAGAAATAGGAATTCTTGAAGGAAATCGCAAGCTATTTTATTCTTTTTTTAAAGGACAGAGAATTTTCGGTTAATAAGCGCAAATACTATTTTAGTTTCCAAGAAGATGATACTAAAATATTTTTTTCAACAGATATTTAATAAGGTAATAAATATTCATGAACTATAAAGGGCTACAAAGCGATATAGTCTTCAAATTAATACAGCGTGAAATCATGGTCTTGTTATTTAAAAGCAATTTATGTTCACGAAAGCTTGTTATTTTATATATTTTTGACAATTATTTCTTAAATAAGTCATGAGGAACTGTGCTTTTTAAATTGCTGGCCAGGGTCAATTATCCCTTAATGTCATTTTGGGTTGAATGTACTACCAAAAGCGCTGCTCACATTTTTCTTCTTCTTTAGGTGGTTTTCAGTTGGGAGGGAAGATCATTGTACTGTTTGTTTATGTACTTGCATGACCTTTTAGTGATTTTCTTTTCTTGTATTTGGTATTCAGAATTAAAATATCATTATCAAAGAGTGATTACAGAATGAAAATATTTTATGCTGAGTATCGTAGCACCAAAAAAAAGAGGGAAAGGATTTATGTTGCCTTTTTTATTGTTCTTTTTTCCCAATGGGTTGAAAGATATCTCTATTCAGCCCTGAATTAATTTCTATATCTTAGGGGGATATGCTTTCCACATGTTAAAAATACAACTGTACAAAACAAAAAATATTTTAAACAGTACTTATGCACAGTACCCATGTACATTTCTGAAATTAATACCGTATCTTTAGGCCATATGTTCACCACAAATTGAAAAAATACAATTATACACTTAGAAAGGTGTACAAAATAATATTTACGTATATCCATAAAAATATTTAAAACAATATTTTTGCACATACCTGAAGTCATTTCCGCATCTTTGGGGGATACGTTCACCACACATTGAGAAAATACTATTACAAGCTAAGGAATCTGTACAAAACTATATTTATGTATACCAATAAAGAAATTTAAAACCATATTTATGCACAGTATCCATGTACATCCCTTAAATCCTTTACATATCTTTATTCCATACGTTCATCACATGTTCAAAAAATACTATTG
>JAOUZG010037308.1:1922831-1950538 GCA_026289955.1 Argiope argentata
TAATAACGTCGTTTAAGAAGCAGAATTGTAGAATCATCGTTACTTCGCTAATAACGTCATTGAAGTATTGAATTGTAGAATAAACGTTACTTCGTTAATAACGTCGTTTAAGTATTGAATTTATGAATGTCTCCACTTCTAAACACTATAACTAATAGTAACGATATTTATCGTGTCTTTTAGAACACAGATTGCAAGTATTTATTTCTGTATAGTTGAGATTGATGCAACTAATTTCAATAAATGATCAATCTACACATAAAGAAAATTAATAAATCTACTGAATCTGAAATATAGGCATTTCGTATGAGGCTTTTAAATGAGGAAAATTCACCAAACGACTGAAAAGGATTTCTTATTATTCTGGAGGCGGAGTAGGGGTATTGAGGTTGACAGAGAGGGAGTAAGAAAGGGGGGAGTAGTGTGAAGAAAAGGTGCTTAGCCATAAATCATGTCAACTACAAAGAAGGATAATTTCAAAACAGTCAACTGAAAGATTCTGAGATTTCCACGAAAGTGGTTTCTCACTAAATGAAAAGAAAATGCTTCCTTTTTTGTCACTTATTTTCGTGTTGAGAGCCTCCCTTCTTAGTACATAATTTGAATACATGAGTATAACTATTCAAAGCATAAATTATATTTTTTAAAAAGAGTTTTTAACTTACAATTTTATCAAAGAACGAAAAATAAGTTCGTCTTAAATGTTTCCAACTTCTTAGTTTTTAGATTATAATCAATATTATTGAATCAGAAATGAAAGTGTCCCTGATTTCCTATACATTGAATTTAAATTTATGGTTTCAGAATTTAATTAAATTACTCTTTTCTCTGACAAAATATTAAAATAAAGGTATGATCTGAAGATCATATGAATATCATCAATGAGAACAATAAAATATCCCAACAAAGAGTGAGATATCGGTTTCAAAATTTGAATATAAAAAGAAACATGTAACAAGCTAGATAAGAATTTAAAAAATGGTGAAAATCCTGCACTCAATTTTTTTATTCGGTTAAAAGTTAACTTTTTAAAGATATCATCCATAATAAATTAAATCAATGGTTTTAACTGAATATCAATCGACTAGAGTATACTCTTTATATTAGTTATCTGATATTAGCATTCAAGTATATGAATAACAACCCTGATTACTAATTACCATTAATTACAGTTAATTGAACGATGTTTATAGTATGATTAATTTCTAGCGGATAATATATACTATTTATGGTTAATTCACAAAATCTGAAAGGAAATGTCTGAAAACGTTGTTGATTTGGGAATATTGCTAGATTAATTACTTGTAGCATAAAATGTCTAAATTTACGATAATCTGATTCTTTGTTTGATAACTTGATAGTTAACAAAAGTGATATTGGGAAAAATACCAGGTTAAAATAATCACTAAAAAAGAGAAATTTTCATCCAGAATTAGCATTTAAAATTTAGTTCCATAAGTAAAAGTAACTTCTAAAAACAGATTTTTTAAAGCTATTTTACAATATTTTCCACTGAAACTTGAAAAAAAAACATATTTCAAATAGCTTTGATAATCCAGAATAATGTTAATTGCTTTTTCTTTCTAGAATTATTACTTAATGTGTATGCATACATCATAAATGCAAAGTTGTAAATGGAATTTTTAAAATTCTTAATCATCGAGTAATTTTAAGAATGTTGAGGAAAATTTTTCAAATGCATCGAACAATATTAAATTTTTTTCAGGGTTAATTAAAATTGCAAAAATACATCGAAAAGTAAAAATTTGCAGCAATGCTGAGGAAAATTTTACAAATGCATCGAACAATTTTAAAATTATATCATGGTTAATTAAAATTACACAAATACTTCGAAAAGTAAAAATTTGTAGCAATGTTTATGGAAATTGTCGAAATGCATCTAACAAATTTAAATTTCTATTAGGAGTAATGAAAATTGCAGTAATACATCAAAAAGTAAATATTTGAAGCAATGTTTGCTACAACAGTTGATGAAAGTTATTATTTTCATCAACTGTGCATGACTTTAGTTATTTAAAATTCAAATCTCGTAATTTTTCTGAGGGTTATTGAAAACTACACAAATGCATCGGAAAGTAAAAATTTATAGCATTATCGATAAAAAATGTACAACTGCATGGAACAATTTTAAATTTCTATCATGGTTAATAAAAATTACACAAATACATCGAAAAGTAAAAATTTGTTGCAATATTGATGAAAATTGTAGAAATGCATCGAACAATTTTAAATTTCTATTAGGATTAATGAAAAATGCAGAAATACATCTAAAAGTAAATATTTGAAGCAATGTTTGCTACAACAGTTGATTAACAGTTGTAATAGTTGATAAAAGCTACTATTTTCATCAACTGTGCTTGACTGTAATTATTAAATTTCAATACTCGTAATTTATCTCTATTAAATAATGCCTTGTTTTAATTTTTGACATTTTTTATTACGGGTGAAATGAGAAAATTGATTTTATTTTCAAGTCATTCAAACATTCTATACATCTTGATTAATCTGATTCAATTCTCAATATTTACTAACGAAAAATGAATCTTAACGTAAATCTCAAGACTGCTATCTATTTTTGCATCAAACCAAATTTGGCAGTTTGAAAAATTAATTTTATTTTTCACTTTAACATTTGCTTAAGTTTTATCTATGAGAAACAAACGTTAGGTTCTGACATAACTAATCAATTTTTTTAAAATTTTGCGTGAAGTTAAATTATGGAAGAAAGAAATAATTTAAAGCGACAGCTGAAGTTTCTAACCAATCGATAAAGCTAGAATGCGATTAGATTTATTTTTCTAGACGAAATATTTCCATCTGAAGAGGAGGGGAACTTCTTTAAAGGAAGAATTCGAACTGAGTTATGAATAAGTTCGTGATTTCCAGCGTGAAAAATGCCGGCGTCATTATTTATCAAATTTAGATGCCTTATTTCTTCCATTCGTATCTGACAACTCTATCGATTACGCACTCCAGTGGATTCTAGTGACAAACGACGCAGTCCAGCATCCGGAAAAGTATAGTTTAACATGTCGGAATGCTAGATCGAAACGTTAGGTAAAATACGTGTTTTCGATTGATACTAATGGACTCCTTTTTTTCCTTTGTGAATGTATCTAATCTGGTATTTTTTTAAAGATTTAGACTGAACTTTCGAATTTCGAAACGACATCGGATATTTTGGTAGATTTGTCTAAAAACAAAAAAGAATATGTTAAATATATTATTTTTTTTATCACGCGAGAATGTTTTGGTACAGGGGTTTTGGTGTCTAAATTTGAAAAACAAATTAGAGCTTTGCTTTACATTTTTAATAGTTCTACGGAATTGGAATTTTCATTTATAAATTCTATGTGTTTCAAATTTAAGCAAGGGAAGTAAACCGAAATTATTTTCAGCTAATTTCACAAAGTTTGTCAATTTTTGAATTGTTAAGATGTTTTCAGAGTTTATTAAAAAAGCATACTTCCTCCGGTTTTTATTAATAAGACAAAAAAGCACAACTATGCAAAGGCAGAAATTCAAAGCCTTGATCCCCTTAGACATCTGACTTTTCAATCTTAGAGCCTGTTGCAAAATGGAGTTTAATTTCTTGAAATTGTGAAATTTTAGAAAAAAAATCGTCTGCAGTTTAGTTTTGTTATGTTAACATCCCATTAATAATATAGCCTTAGTGTTAAATATAGTAACACTAAGGCTATATTGGGACAGATCTCAAAATTTTGAGCCATGGTCAGAAGGTGAGGACGACACCTGAGTTGACACCCCCATCTCCACACTACACCATATCATATCATACCATAACATACCAGGGGGAGGACGTTTGATGCGTGCAGATTTAACGGGAACCATATCTGCTTACACGATGTTTCTTCAGTAGAATCGGGTGACTTGAATCCTCCCGTTTCGATGCTGTGACCTTACCACCAGGCCACCACGATCCATCAAAAAATCGAATGCAAACTTTACTAATGTGTTTGAAGAAACAAATAATTTTAAGAGTAGAACTCAGAAGGATATAGAGATATATTTGTAAAAGAATTAATAATTAGAAAAGTACTAAAAAATGGATCAAAGATTAATAAAAATGGAATTTACCAAAACTGAAGTTGCATAAAATAAAAATCAAACCTTATATTGTTTTGGATAGCATGTTATTTGAATACTTAGTTTAAGCGCTCCAGAATTTCTTATCTGTAACACTACTTAGAGGATGTGTTCAAATAAAAAGGTATGGAACAACACTATGGATATAAATGAAGAGTTTATTCAAAGTATATACCTTAGGCATAAGCACAACGATCCTATGAAAGCCCTACGATCCCATTAACAAACCGAAGGATTCCTTATTCCTAGAATCCTTGTGGCTGGGACGTGATACAACCCTTCACAGAGTCCTTGAGTACGCCATCCGAGTTGAGGCGCTTCACTTTAACATTTTTTCAGGGGACAAAACATATGAAAATCGCAGGGTGACATGTCAGGGCTGTAGTGTGGAAGGTCAAGCTACTTTCACTTGAACTTGGGCAGTTCCGCTTGTGTGACCCTGGAGGCGTGTGGAAAATCACTATCTTGGAGCAGAAACCCACCCGCCGCGAATAGCTACAGTATTTTGTTTTTTATTGGCCTACATAGTCTTTGGAGTATTTTACAGTACATATCGGAGTTGATGGCTTCTCTGTGCTCGAGGAAGTCAACAAATCACGGGCTTTGGACAACGAACTCAAGGCCACAGAATAGGACCGAAATTTTGAATGCTGTCTCTAAACCAAAATTGCTCATTTATGCAGTTTCGAATTTTTAATAAGTTTCTTAGTAAAAAAATAGTTTTGATGATACATTAATTGCTACTGAACAGATGCCTAATCAATGGTTTTCAACCTTGGCGACAAACTTGGCGATTGCTTGGTGTCAAAAATGAAAGACGAGATTATTCTATGAATTTGGCGATATCTTCATTAGGACTCGAATGCCAACGTTTGTTCTAAAACGCTCGACGCTCTGACACGAGGTCATAAGAAGCAGAGTCGAATACAAATAAATCAGGATTCAGTTGCTTCCATAGAAGAAGAGTTGAGACAGTAAAAGCAATTTCGAGTGAATCATCTCTTTGGAATGTTGATGCGATTATTTCGGTTGTTTGATAACTACTTGCTATCTATGTCTGTACCTTGTTGATTTTTATAAGTGCAGTTTTGTGTATGCTTTGGTAGTGTTTTAAAATAGTATATTCGTGTTATGATGTAGAATAAAGTTCCGTGGATGATTTATGGTCGTAGTACAATGAGTAAAGAGTATATAGTAGTAGTCTATACTCTTTTATATAGGAGTATGTTAGGAGTCTACAGTAGTAGTGCAGTGAAAAAGATCTTGAATTTTTCAATGCATTCACACCGAAGGATTTTTCCGTAAAAATACCAAATAGAATGTTATATTATAAATAGGAAGATGGATAGTTGTAAATATAAATTCAGCATTTCGAACTTAAATAACACCATAAAACACTGTTCAGGTTTCTCAAGACTATAACTCTAAAAGTTGCCGCCAGAGGGTGACACCAGAAACTGGGGACTGCTTAAAGGAGCTGCTTTAAAAAATAGCTTTATTCATTAATTATTCTAGTTTATTTTAAGTCTTAATTTATTCAGTAATTCCTTATTTATTTTTTCTTGTAATTCCTTATTTAATCTTCATGTTCATTTGGTTAAAATATCATTAATTTTATTCTTTAAGATTCTAGCTATTCAGCAGTTGTTTGCTGCGGACTAGTCATGTTGTAATGATATTCGAGGTGCTGTTGGTGAAGTCGTTACGTGGCGATTTTGAATAAAGTCGGTTACTATTGTTTTAGTGAAATCGTGATTCTTGTGTGTGTTTCTTGTGACTTTTTCTGATGTTTGTAGCGCCAATGGATACTTCGTGTTGTGTTTGGCACCCCCCCCCCCCAATTCGTTGGAAAAGACAGTGAGTCATTTCAATTAACTTCTGATACTGTATTATGTTAGAAATGACATTAAGTATTTTAGTGAACCAGCATTTTAAAAACTATACAGACCGCACCTTATAACCAATTCTATTCAAATCATTCTACAAACACAGCACAAATTGTGTAATAAACACACGATAATTTTAACACACATTTCAAAACACATTTTCAAACACACCATAAATGTGTATTAAAATAAAAAAAAATAGTAGCGGGAACTGTTTTAATGTTTTTTATATTGTGAATTTAGTGTCATATTTCTTCTGTATAACAGCAATCGTTTTTGTAAAAGTATCGTTGTATTCTTCATAAAAGATAATATTTGTCAAATATCAGCATTTTAAATAATGAATGTACCGCTAATTGGTTCAAATTATTATTTTATCCTTACAAAAAATTCAAATCCGAAATTAATTCAAACCAATGGATGCACTTGAATAAAAATTGAAATCTTATTTACTTTCTCTTCTAACATTTATTCTTAATTTCTTATTTGATTAATAAAATTGTGCCTACGCATAGTAAATTTTAATTCAGACGTGGGAAGATTCTTCCTTTTTTTTAACAACAAAATAAAATAATATTCCTTTGAAAAAAATTAATTATTGAAGGTATCTTTGCGATTAAGGTTGAAGTAATTGTAGATTGCATAATGATCTTTCTATTTTGCAAATACATCATTAAAAAAACCCTTTTTTACTTTTATTCAATTTGTATTCAAGGGTAACATGACGTAAAGGAAATTAAAGAAATGAGAAAAAAATTCTTTTAAAAATTTAAATTACGAAAGACCTTTTTTTAATTCTGTATTACAGCCACATCTCAAAACTTAAAAAAATAACAATAATAAAAAAACGGCAGAATTAATTAAAATCTGCTGGGGAAATGTTTTTTATCAGAGTTATTGAACTTTCGTCAGTTCTTTTAATTTTAATTTTTTAAGTAAATATAATTAAAAGTGTGCTGAATTAACTTTTCAATGAGTTTTAATTGTTTTTTACAATATGCATAGTAATCGAAATGAGATACTCTTCGTGAAATTTATTATATTCTTTTATTTAACTTCCTTTCATGAATTCAATAAATTAAGACATAATTTGATGTGTTTAAATACCTTTTTAATTACTGGTTCAGTTTAATTTTAGCAACAATTATTAATAATTTGAGAACTGTTTTGAGATGAAGACGGATGACTTTAAATGACAAGAACTGTCTCAGCAAGGCATTTGTCTCCAACTTCTCAAATTTCAGCAATTGGCAGGTGTGTAACATATTAAACGTATTATAGATCGTACACTATCGCGCCTAAAGCTTTCGAGTACCCAGTGCTATGGATTTAGAGCGTACTGAGGCACATATTAATATAATGTTGGTCTTTCTTTTGCATTAATGATAATCTGCACTCATTTGGGAAGAATTTCCACCCGTTTTTGATAGGGAGATATAGGAATTGACTTTTAAATGTCCATATGAGCTGAAGCAAGTCTTGTAGTGAGGGTGCTCTATCAGACAGGCAATGAAATCTGCGCTCTAATTCGGCCCAAAGGTGTTCTATGGGATTTAGATCGGGGCTCAGAGAAAACCAGTCCAATTTTTGAAAACCCATTTTGTCAAATCACATCTGTGCAAGCCTCGGTGTGTGAATGGAGCAGTAACCCTGCTTGAAAGGAAATTGGCCTTCTCCAAAAAATTGCCATAAAGTTAGGAATACGGCATTGTTCAGAATGTCCACATACATCTCAGAGTTCATGTTTCCAACCACAGGAACGGATGGACCCGATTTAAACCACGAGAAACACCCCCACACTATTATACTTCCACCACCAAACTTAACAGTTGGCACAATGCAGTCACTAGAGAAACCAGATGGACACCAGACCCAGATGCGTCCATCCGACTGCCAGACTGTAAAAAGAGATTCATCACTCCAAAGAACAGTTTTCAACATGTCCACAGTCCATTGACGGTGAGCTATGCACCACTGCAATCGATGCTTCGCATTCTGTGGAGTGATGTCCGGCTTGTGCACGACCATGGAATCACAAGTTTTTTCACTCTCAAAGAACAGTCCTGATGCTAATACTAACGCCTGATGGGCTTTTGGTACTAATGAGGAGTTTCCACAAAATGAGGAGTTGCGATTTTGTTTCACTACCGTTTGAAGAGTTCTGCGACTGTGTTCACCAAGTATTTTCGGTCTACCAGTTCGTTTTTCGGCTGTTTCATTGCCTCGACGTTTCCACTTTACAGTTACATCATTCACAGTGGGTTTAGGCTTCTATAGAATAAACGCAATCTCACAAACTGATTTCCTACAAAGGGGACATTCCACTATAATGCCACAAACTCACTAAGCTCCTTTGATTTAATTATTTCCTCTCAAGCGCATGAATACAACCAGACAAACCCCTACAACGCTTTTATAACTTTCCAACTAACGATTATGCATCAAATTGTGTCACCCTCAAGAATCAGTTTTTATGGTGTGATCAGATACTTTATACGGATAAGAATAGAAACTTGTATCAAATGTTGACCCCTTAATTACTTCGCCTGAAATCAAAACTTCTATCGCATGAAAGCTTAGGTTCTTTGCATTACAGACTTAAAATGTTAATAAAAATCATCAATTTTTGAAAATAACATGGAAAAATTTACTCGGTATTCAAATTACTTAATCTCACGTAATTGCGGGGGGAATTTAGAAAAAGAGGATGCCAACGTAAGTGCCGTTTTTGTCATTTAATTATGCTTGAAATATCAATATCTGCAATATAATGGGTTCTGTGCAGCTTCAAAACATAACGTTAATCTATTTTAAATAAATAAATCCTATTCTTTAGGGATAAATATTCAGTATTAAGACATTTTTGAAGGGGAAAATCTGATAATAATGCATTTGTGTTAGTATAAATAAATTTTTAGAAAAGATTCTGGGAGACTGCTAAGTACAAACAATTCCAATATCGTTTTGTTTAACCCATAGAGAGTATTTTCTATAGTTTGTTTATAGTTATATACTTCATTCAATAATTGTTTTGACCTAATTTTATGCACAAATTGCTTATGAATATCGCAAAATGATGATAATTTTAACAAATTTTTAAAAAAAATGATTAAAATGAAATCTGCTGTCCATATTTCGATGAATCATGTCATCGAAACCATTCTTGACACCATTTCTTGAACGGCCAAGCACCACGTGCTCGTGCGAGTTAAATTACATTTTTATTCCTTTAAATTGTTTTATCGAATGAGTCACTTTAGCATTGAAAACGATCCAAAAAACTTTGTATCGTATTGATTGTTTAAAAAAATATATCGTTTCCTATTTATTTCATTTCATATAATCATGCCCTCAAAATGTCGTTTTTAAGGTTTTATTTGCAGTAGTAATTAACTTATTTTTTTAAGCAGATCTTTTGTAAATGCGACGGCAACGCGTTATTAAAAGCTGATTTTTTTGAAATGCTCGTGCAGATCATAAAATTTTTATTTTTCGCCTACGGATTTTCTATGACACCAAAAACGCTCATCTCTAAAACAGCATTATGCTCTCACATGATAATTCCTAAATATTTTTGAAATATATTTAGAAAGTTCTAACATATTCGAACAATTTCTTAGTCTTCAATAGGTCGTCAGAAAACCACATTAAAAGCTAATATATGTGGAAATTATTTTACCTCATTTTATTAGAATAGCATTGACGTAATTAACTGATGTATAGAATATAATAAGACTTAAATTTTACCTTTCCTCTACTCTTGTTATTATTGCTCTATTTTTTTTAATCTGAGTTACGAATTATATCGAAAGAAATTACAGGGTAGTTGAAATTAAACTGAATGTATTCAGAGACTCATTGCCACAATTCTTACTGAAGTGATCAGATAAAATTTTCATAGATTTATTATTTAGATAATGGGCCGTGGTCCTTATCGATATTATAAAGAGATATTTACTTTCTCATACATAAAGAAATAAATAAAAGAATGAAAAATGTCGAAAAGTCAAGAAATTGGTTAATTTCAATATTTCGTACACAAACTTCAAGATTAATCCCAATTTTCGTTTCAAAAGGGATAGAGTAGGTAATAATAAAAATTGCAGAGCTTTCGAACGAATTTGGATATTATATTAAATTATCGAGCTAATATTATATTAAATTAACCTCCCTAACTCATGAATAAATTAATATACCGCTTTAAAAATTGTGTGTCATCTCCTGTAGATAAACTCTTAATGCCTATAAAATTTCAAATTGCAAAAAGTCATTTTAAAGGCCCCCTGGTCGCCTTAAGTCTTTTCGTTATTTGCCTCGTATCGATCTAATGAGTTTTAAAGAAAAGCTATTCACTCAGCTATAATGTCGAAATGTTAAAAAATGATACTGCTTTCATGACTTAACATTTTTATTGTGATTAGCAATTGAATAAGCAAAACCTTGAAATCTGCGAGCTCTCTGATAACAACAACAACAACAGTAAAAAAAAAGGAAATTCAATAACTAAAGCTGTGGGAGAATATTTAGGACAGAAATGACAAGTTCTCCGTTTCTTTCTTTCTTTCTTTCTTTCATTCATTTTGATACTGACTCTTTTCTATATGAACGTTATACAGATTAGATGTGGACTAGCCAGCTTTCTGGCACAGAGGTAGCGCGTCTTCCTCGTGTTCTGGGAGTCCCGGGTTCAAGTCCCGGTTTGGGTATGGTTGTCCTGTGTGCTATCTGTGAGACGTGTGATTGTGCCCCCCTGTAAAAAGGGGCCGTGCAAGCAAATGTGGTGAGTGTGTAGCTAAAGAAGTACTCTTGGCCCTAGTTGTCATTATTTCAAAAACAAGAGACGCTCCTTTCGGCTTTAATCTGCTGTTGTATCAGCAGGGGGTTTATCAATGGCAAGTGCCATTAATAATAACAACTACAGATGCAGACTTGGGCATTATGATTAAAGGGAAAGGATTAAAAAAAACATAATATTTATAAGAAAAAATAATTTGATAGCTGTAAGATTAGGTGCCTTTAATGATAGAAAAATATCAGTCTTTGATGGATGTTATGATTCGACTTCATTATGTATCACTATCGAAGGAATTTCTAAATTGCAAAATTACTGAAATTCTTTTTCTTGAGCTGTAGACAAATAATGAGACTACTAGCATTATTTTAATCCACCTTGAAATGAAAATGTCAAAAAGAGTGTTCTTGTAAAGGGTGTCCCAAAATTAACGCAAGATTTGAATTTGCAGCCATTTTTGCAGTAACTTATTGGCAACCCTGAAAATGAACAATATAATAGCTCAGAGATTAGGTATTGTAAAAATGGAGCGTTACACGATACAAAAGCGTGTCTTCATTAATGAACAATATTGAAAAATAATGAAAACCTGGTGATCGCATTTAAAAATATTGAAAATTGTCCCCCTAGGTTGTGTGATTCAACACCGTTGGATTTCTTTTTATGGGCTTATTTTTAGTCAAAGATCTATGCCATCAAGCTCACAAGCACACATGTAAAGAGGGGATTTAATGTTTCCTCCAGGAAATTCAACCACATGCAAAATGGTCATGAAAAATGTCGACGAAAAAGTGCATGTGTGCCAGCAAAGCCGTGGAGGCCATTTGCCCGATGTGTTGTTCCATAAATAGTCCTATCTTATGTATTTAACGATTCAATAAAAAAAACAATCTTAAGATTGCAAACTGTGTTTTCTATTTAATTCAAATCTGGCGTTAATTTTGGGACAGCCTTTATCACTTAGTCTTCTTTTTACAAAAAACAAAACAAAACAAAACATAATAGTTCATTTTTAGTTCTTTAAAAATAAAAAGATTCTACTCAGTTCATAATTACTGAGAATTAAAGATTTCAGTAAATCTTCAAGCTTTTTATTCAGTTGAATCGATAAAATTATTGGAATTCTGTCAGACAGTCGGTGTAGATAGATGAGAATCAAAAATACAAAAAACTAGATAAATGAAAAAAATCACAAGTCTTTCGTATAGAAAATTCTACAATTTGCCATTTATGATGTTTCTATGCCTATGATACAAGTACTACCTAATTTCAAAATGGAACACATATAAAAAATATTTGTATAAAAAAATAAACTTAAGTAATGTCTTTTGACTTATAAATCATCTTCAAGAACTTGTGAACTCTGTTTCATGAAGTTTCAGAAAACCTCACTTTATAAGTAGAAATCTTTTTAAGAATGTATTTATTTGGAGCCCTACCTTTAAGCTTAACTGTAACTTCAACTTTTTCCGACAAAGATAGGAAAGAAAAACTCATTTTCTTGAAGAAAAAAAACCTGCGATATGATGTGGCCAATTAATTTAATGGAGTATCCTTAAAAGTCATCTTTTTCTTAGTTTTACATAAACAAAAGACCGATTTTACCTTATTAACTTAGACGTGCGCTCCTGGACGGAAAAGACAAATAAGTTTTATTCTTTTTTTTCACTGTTGATGACTACACTGCATTTAAGAAAATAACTTTACGAGTTTCATTTCACTTTAGAAAAGGGTGTGAAAACTTCTAGGTGAATTCTTAAAATCTTGAATTTTGAGAAACAAAATAATGACATTACTTTTTTGCTTTAACTCAATAAAATTGAAAGTATTTAGCTTTAACCAAAATATATAATATTCTATTTTATTTGGAAGGAATTTCCTCAGATCATTCAAATAATGCTGATTCTTTTGTTGTTGTTTTTCTCGTGTTACGCTTTACAACGGAAGGAGCGATGCAGTAACTTCTGAGGGTATTCACCCCTCAGCACCCGAGGGCAGAAGTCTCCCCTCTAGCTCACAAACCCTTTTTAAGAGGCGGACTTCATTCATGAATTTCATTCATTCATCCATAGATCGTAATTTAGATCTGGAATAGAGAACGATCACCTCTGACCCCAGTAGCCCCAGTTATAATAATCCCGACATGGAAGTCTTTGTGCCCACGACAGATTTAACGAGCACCAGCCACCACGCACTAGAAGAGTCTTCGACTGGCGGGTTCGAACTCACATTCGAAGGGATTCTAATGATTTTAAGTAGATAAAACAACTAATTGTAATCGTGATAGCTTAATTTGATCATGATTAAATATTAATCAAAAAACGTAAAAACAGAAAAATTATTTTTTCAAAATTATTATAAATTTTATAAGAATTATTTTTTAACCTCATTTAAGAGAGTATATGTAGAAAGAAATACATACTCAAGAAAATTAATTTATGGCGAGATGTTTTTTCATTGTTGGTAATTAAAAAGAAGGATTTAGCGTATTACTCTTTAGTTTACGAAATGAATAAGAAAGTAAAGCTTACAAGATACCACTAGATTTTTAGCATAGATGAAACCGTACATTTATATTATTAATACGCCATAATGTTATGGGAGTAATCTGTATTAGAAAAATCCATGTACTTAACAAACATAATTTCATTATGGCATTTAAATCAATATGGACTTATTGTCAGATAAATTGAGGAAATCAACAATATAAGTTTTCTCTAAACAATTAGCGAGACAGGATAAACTTTGCACAGTCAGAATTACTGTTTGGAATATATAAAAACCCCCCCAAGACTATACCTTTATGACTCCTATTTTTCCAGAAGAACGAGAGAGAAAATCCAGTTTATGAAAAAATTCCTTATCCGGTTAATAAAAAAACTTTTATTCAGCCGCTGGATTGGGTGTTGGGGTCCTGTTTCACTGTCACCCAGATCTCCAGATCTGAAACCTTTAGATTTTTTCCTGTGGGGCTTTCTTCCTATGAGGATATCTTCATAAAATATCATTGTAACTACGCAATCAAAAATGTCCAGAATTTGCGATTAAAAGCTATTAAGAAGAGTTTGATATGCAGAACATACTTAAGTTTCAAGCGCAGTCAATTTATATATTAATGTAGCAGGCAACTGTGTCAGTGGGCTTGTAAAAGGCCATTTGACATAACAATAGCAACAGAAATATCTAAAAGCGATAATTCAAAAACTCAATGTTTGAGAAAATCAAATTTGGTATGGGTATTTGTAACCACAAGTGCAGTTTTGCCACAAATTTTCATTTCATTAGTAGAGAAAAAAATATCTGACGCAGAAATTTGATTTTTGGATACTATTAACGTATATAAGGAATAATCGCCAAATACCTCGCCAAGGTTGACAGGTTAGAAACTGTAAAAAAGTTAAATTTACGCCAAAGGTTGATATTTTATAGGTATTGTACATCAATGAAATGTAAAATTATCATTGGCATGACACCTTTATTAAGTAATGTACGAGAAAACTTTGGGGAAATCACTCTTTTTTTACTTTGTGAATAAGCTGATTTGAATGTATATTTTTATAAATAGGTTTTGTAAATAAATTTCTGTTTGCGAGTATTTTATTAAAATACAGTAAATCGAGGAATCTGTTGGGACATTAACAATAGATTAGAGTGAAGATTATTGGGATTCATTATTACGTTCAGATGATTATTAAATTATTACGAAAGCCGGTACAAAGATAGTTTTCCTTTTTGCAATCGAGAAAATAACGAACACGCATAAATTTAATTCGAAAATATTCGGAAAAGGAAAGAGGAACTGTGTCAAATTCAGGCCGAAAATTTAATTTGTACTGTTTCCTTAATAATCATCAGTTAAAAGAGAGAAGAACGTGTTCTTTAAAAGGTTATAGAACTTTAAAGGTCATTACGAAAAAAAGAAAAAAGAAAGAAATTCTCGATACCACTTAACGAAACATCGGCATTTATTTACCCATCTCACGTGTTAATGCAAATTCTTCCGAGTTGCTGAATTACATTATCTCCGTCTTTTTCAAAAACAAATAAGACAAAGTTTGACAAACATCAACTTCCTTTTTATTCTTTTTGAAAATCCCTTACATTTACAGACGTGAAATAAAAGCCGCGGGGGTCTTGCTCATTTAGAGCTTCATTTCATCTTTCCGAAATTATCGTTGTTCTGTGGTGAATGTTTACTGGAAGAAAAAGGCTTTAATTTTAAATGATGCAGAGTACTATCTCTTTTTTTGCTACGTATTGAAGGATTCAATTTAGAATTTAATTATCAAGTTAGAATATGTTGACTCAATGCAAAGAGAATATTTAAACAAAGGGCTTTTGAAATGGTACATATTTGTATAAATTGAGGTGTAAAAGATATATTTGCATTTCTTTTTCTTGAAATAATTAAATATATTATTTAAAAAATTGAAGAAATATTCATGATAGTTGCAGTCATCTCTGCATCTGTGGTAACGGCCACAAAAGGAAACTAGTATTTTGTGTTCAAAAAGCAGTTTTGAAGCAAACACGATATACAATATTCAACTATAGTGAACTGAAGTGAAACATACCTAATTTATGTTAAGTAACAATCAAATAAAAGAAAAAAATAATATTTTATAATTTTATGTTATATGGTCTTTTGTTGTTTGGTCTAAATAATTTTCTGTAAATCTAATTACATTTTTTTGAATTTGTTTTTGGGAATGTGTTTTTAATTCTGTGATACTAATTTATCTCCAAAACCTCAATTTCCAGGTATTTTTGGGTCACGAGTGGTCAATTTTTTGGAGTTAGACCCTTGACAGAAAAAATGACTGGTGTCAATGCCTATCTGAGGGTGACCCTTGAAAAAGTCATGAGGCTGTTTTTATCATATATTTCCCCCTTGTCACTTTGGTTTCTGCTTTAAACTCAATTTTTATTCTAATTTGGCTAATTTATATTAACGAATAATAGTTTTAGCCAACACATATAGCTGAATGAAAACTTGCGAGAAAAAAACAACACTGTGTTTCTCTTTGAAACCAGCAATTATAAATATATTATCATTTGTTAGAAATTTAAGAAATGTTAATGATTTTGAATTAAAAACTTTATAAGTGGCTGTCTTTATAAGCAAATAAGAAAAAATTTCATTATTCCAATATCAACCGTCTTCATTAAATTTCAAAACAACATCAAGTTTTCTTTAATTTATTGATATAGTTCCATTTATTTGAAATAAGGAATTGGCAAAATTTTAACACTTTAATACCCAAATTAAAATTTGCTCTTATATTTATAACTTAAAAAAATAATACATTTATTGATCAAAATTCTTTTTTTTTAATAAAAATATCAGATATTCTAAATATTTAGGACATATTTTTAGCATTAAAACGTATTTTTAATATTAAAAAAATTCACAATTAAAGTTAAAAACTTTTTAAGGAAATCTTACTTTAATTTCCACATGAACAGAAAAAAACTCTTTCTGTTTCAAAATGTAAAATTTCGCGTTAATCCTACAAGGGATTTCCTTATTTCAAGTTTTCTGTATTGCTTCAAAAACAGAGAAATTGAAAGCGTATTCATAAATTTCAAAATGTCAGAAATTTCAAATGTAGAATTTTATTTGATATACTGATACTAATTAAATAAGTAACCACTCAGTTCTAGAATGTAATATCATTTTACAGAATAATTTTAATATCAATTTAATTTCCCAGAATATATTTTTAAAACTTTTTCAGCGACAAAAGAAATAAACCAAAAAAAAAATGCATATCACGCTTTTTTATTAATAGATGCTATTTTTAAATGGTGCTGCTTATTTCAGTTCTTGTTGTAACTTAGAATTTTAAATCATCGACTCATATCACATCACCCACAAAATATAAAATAAATTACTTAATATGAGAATTTGAATCCAAATAAATGCTTTATAGGATTGTAACAATAAAATTTTACAAACATGCGAACATATTCTTTCATATAATTGATTCATAACGAAATTCATATTTTGTAGAAGAAAATATGTCTTTTGCGATTGATTCAGTTTACTGATTTATTCTTATGTGCGCAATAAAATTTTATAAAAAAGTTACAAATCGAATAAAATTTAACATCCTTGATTGTATTTATTATAATATTATATTCACGTGATAAAATATTATATATCATCTTAATGTAATGAAAATATAAGTTATAAGAAAGTTTCTATATACTACAGTTTATACAAATTTGTTCGATAAAAAGTATATCGTACATTTATTACTTACAAATGAAAAAAAGAGTTCCAAATAATTTGATTTATTTGTTATATATTTTAATTTACTGAGATGTTTTTACCTGTATAAAATTATGCAACGGTATTTACATATATAATTGAATTACAATATTTGGTAGATAAATACTGACAGAAAACATTCTTTTTAATGTGTTTAATTAAAATTATTTTGATTTTAAAACTGGGTACTTTTTTTAAAATCCGTCTATAGAATAATTCAATAATAATAAATAATATAATAATTTTTTTCATATATATATAATTAAAACTTGGAAGCATTTATATGAATTTTCATCGAATTTATATGAATAGTTTCAAAATTCTTATAGGAAAAGTTTTGTAGAAATGTTTATTAATTTTTTTAGTTTTTAATGAAAAAGTATTAATACTTTAAAAAAAAATGAAAATTATATCTTTGTAGTTAGATTTGAATAATTTGCAATTTTTTTATGAACTTAAATCTGAAGATCATTTAATAGAAGAGAAAAAATCCTTCTCATTCTCTCTCTCTTTTGAAATTATTTTATTTATAAACCTTTAATTAAAAAAAAGTTGCCTTTATGCAAGATATTTCTTATATATTCAATAAAAAAGCATAATTTTCAAAATTAATTCAGAAGCTAGTAGATTTAACATCATTAAAAAGCATGAACATATAAAAAAGCAGTCATTTAAAAAGTGAATGCCACTGAAGCTTACCAGAGACCCTATTTTCCATTAAGTGTTTTCTTTCTTAAAAAAGAACAATTTAAAATGAATTAAATTAATTGGTTGAAAGCAATCCTTTTCTGGAATCAAAACATGAAAATTCATGAGGACAATTTCCGTTGCTGTATATAATTACGCGTAGCTCCTTTATATTTCCCTCGTAATGGTTTCTTCTATTCGAACATTCCGAAACCCTAAAAAATACCCCAAATTTAACTCAGACTCGAAATTAATGGGAATTAAATTTCAGAGGAGCTAAATATGCCGCTAAAGAACTCGTGAAAGACACCTGCTGTTTTATAAAAGAAGCAAGAGAGGGGCTCTTTTCGAAGGCTGCTGAAATGTTCAGTAAACAATTCGAGATAAGCACCTGCCTGGGCGTCCCTTTTGTTCTATCAACATAACAGACTACAGCAGCATTAGTTCCGGTTCAAAGTCGCAAGAGAAGATGTACCCCATTCTGTTTTTGAATGAATTGTTGTTAGAATTACTTTGGGCCATTTGTGTTCTTTCGAGACACAACAAAAGTTGGGAAACCTTTTTGTTCTTAAGTGAACACCACTTTGAATTGTTCAAGATTTTTAATACAATACACCCCTTCAAAAGATAATTCGAAGCTACGAAACCAGCTGTGTTTCTTATAATAAACACTGATGTCATGTATTGGGTTAATTCATTACAGTGTGGAGATAATAGGTTGTTTGAAATTATTCGTTTCTTGAAAAGAGTTACAAGAAACTCTTCATTTTATATTGCCTTCTATTGTTAATTGGGCATCCCTAATTTCTACCACAGGATTTTTGGATGTCACTTTTCTATATTTTATTAAAAGTGTACAAGTACTTTATTAATACATTTTAATATGAGATTAATTGAGAATATATTCTTCTGTAATTAAAGATTTAAGAATAGTTGAAGCTTAAGGATTAGATAATATTTATACTTATGTGTATTTACATGAGTCTCATATAATAAAAATGAAAAAGAAAATCTTTGTATAATGTCAAATATCACTTAATTGCAATTGACACTAAAGTATTTAGTAAATTAATCGTTGTTACTAATGGCACTTGCCATGGGCAAGCTCTCCGCTGATACAGCAGCAGATTTAAGCCGAAAAGAGCGTCTCTTGTTTTTGAAGCAGCGCCAACTGGGGACAAGTGCACGACTTAGCTACACACTCACCTTATTTGCTTGCACAGCCCCTTTTCTACAGGGGGGGGGGCACAGTCACACAACTCACAGAAGAACAACCATGCCCGCACCGGGACTCCCAGAGCAGGAGGAATACGCGCGACCTCTGAACCATAATGCCGGCATAATTAATGGCGAAAAAGATATATATTGTTGAGTTTGGAAAATATTGATGATTTTTCCAAGTCCTTGCTACGTTCCATTTTTACATTTGGCAAATAGTCCTAAAAATAGATGTATACATATTATCCTTAAAATATGGATTAGTTAAAATGAATGCCTTTCTCAAGAAAATAATGGGAATAAAAGGTAAAAACTTTATTCACTTAATATTTCATTAATATATGATGTAAATTCTGGATTTAAAAGAATTTAATAACATATATTTTTTAACATGTTTAGTACTCAATGCCCTGAATGAAGCCACTTAGTATGTTACTGACATAAGAATTATAAAAAATCTTGAAAATAACCAATTTTAATTTTGCTCAAATATTTATTTTTTATTTCTGATATTATTTATAATATCAGAAATAAATTTTAAATTGAAATGTGCTATGCATATTTCATTGTATCATATCAGAACACCATTTCTTGAACGGCCAAGCACCAAGTGTTCGAGCAAGTTAAATTATATTTTTATTCATTTTAATGGTTTCATTGAATGATTCACCTTAGTATTGCAAACGATCCAAAAAACTTTGTCTCGCAATCATTGTTTAAGAAAAATATCACATTTCCTCTATATTTCCTTTAATATAATCACGTGCTCAAAAGGGCATTTTTCCAGGTTTTATTTGCTGGAGTCATGAACTTATATATTTTTTTAATCAGAACTTCTGTAAATGCATTGGCATTGCATTATTAAAAACTGATTTTTTTTAGATGCTAATGCAGATAATAAAATTTCAATTTTTCGTCTACGGATTTTTGTTGACGCCACAAAACCTCATTCCTAAAACAATATCATGTTCTGACATGATAATAAAAATTATCTTAATTGGAAATAATTTAAACTATTGAATATAAGTAGTGAATGAAAAAAGATCAAAGCGCAAGACAAAGAACAACCAAAGAATTTGCAAGAACTATTTGACATGATTTTTTTTAAATCGATGCATGAAGTCTCTGAATCGATACATTAAATCGCTATCAAAGTTTATTGCAACCATCCAAATAGCCACTACAAGTGTCCCAGTTAAACCACAACATCGCTCTTAAAATCCAGGACACACAGTTTTGAAGTTTTAAAATTCAGTGTGGTCGACCATTTAGGCTCATGGAGGTCAATAAATCTCTTCTGAAACAACTCTCTACGGAGATATTATCACATTCTCCACCGTATTATCCGTTCTCGAATGACTGTAGTGTACCCTATGACCTCCAGAGAATTCTGTGTTACCTCATTTCTGGAAATGCTGTAAAAAAGAAGAATGAATATCGGTCGATTTGGGTGGAATTCGAATTTTTAAAAAAATACTTTTATCGATGAAAAATAGATCTATCGAGAAAATGGATGCATGTATATGGGAAAATTATATCTTTTCTTTCTCAAGGCAGTGTTTCTTAAAGAATTCTCATTATATAAGTTTTGTGAAAAATGGAACTAAATCCTTCAATTTTCCTGAAAAGTGGAACAAGTGTAGAAAGTGTTATCTTTTCATATTATCTTGTCTAGGTCTCTATAATATATGAGATACAATAAAATGGAATTAAATTGGAACGAATTGAGATCTCAATATAGGTAATAGGGTTCACTTAACCCTTTACCGCATATGGACCCATATATGGTATTATAGTTTTGATTCACTTCTTTTTCCAAGTAAAGAATTATAAAATAATTCAAACTATTTTAATCCATCAAATATATATTTAGTAATAATCAAACAAAAAAATTGTCTATGATTTTATGACATTTCGAAATAATTTTACTTTTGTGCGAGCGGGTGAAAAAGCAGAATGGGAGTGCGAGTGATTCATTTTCAAAGAAATGATATCAGAGTAAAACGTAAGTACTTTTTGATAAAAAAAGTATTTTCATGGAGTCGATATACTTATCTTTCTCGACGGATAATCGTTTTTCCGCTTTTCAAATGTAATGGATTTTGTCTCGGTGCATACGAGCCCATATATAGTTCAATAAAAACCACCCAAAAAATATAAACTTTTTAATTATTTTTCTTTTAATATGCCTTATTGATAGTTAAATAAAGCTATTTCCTGTATGAAATATTTTTTTCAAAGCTTTATTAATTCCTGCCGTAAAGGGCTAAGGCCCTCTGTTTGGACTTGTTTTCAAAAATGAAGTTATTTTCCAAAGCAAATCAAATTTGTGTGTAAAATATTGTATACTGATATGGTATTGTTACTTCAAAAGAATGTTTTTAAAATAGCATGAGAGTGTGTTTTCTTATGTTTTACTTTCTCGTAAGCTTAATATAGAGAAAGTAATAAAAAAAAGCGAACTTGTCAAAAAATTTAGACTAGAGATTTTTGACGAATCTCCATGCTTTAGATCTCTCTGAGTTCGAAAAATACAATTTTGGAAAATGTCCGATTGTGACAAAGATAACTCAAAAACTCTGAATTGGTCGGATGAAATTTGATGTACGGCCTTTACATCAAATTGGCAGATTTCTATAAAATTGTAACAGTGTAAAAACATGTACAGAGGAAGTCTGTCTGTCCAAAAATAAGTCAATTTGATAATTACAAAACAAAGAGTGCTAGAGATATGAAACTTGGAGCTTTAATTTAACATCAGCAGTGTCAATGTTTGTATCAAAACTGACAATGTGTGAATAGTTCAAAAAATACAGTGACTTAAATATAGCAAATTTTGGTATGGGTTTTTTTTAATGCAATTGTAGACTTATGTCTAGTTTTGCTTCCATTATCTGGGATGTCAACAATTTCGATTTGCCTATACTATTAACTTCGCGCCAAGGTTTAATCACCAATGCTAAATTCACGCCAAAAGTTGATATTTCGCTACCATTGTATGCCAATGTCATGTTAAGCTTTCTCTGATATGAAATGTTTTTTAGAGAGTGTTCGTAAAAGTTTTGGTAAAATGTTTTATTTTTCTTTGTAAAGAAACGTTTCTACGGGGAAAAATGACAAAGAAACTATGAAATTGGTGAATTTTTGTCTCATATACATTAGAAAAGGAGATAACTGAATTTAAATAAACTTCTGACTATATTTCGATACAATTATCTAATTGTATTTCCTGTACTGAGAACCTATAACATGTTACATACTAAGTAGTAAGTATCTTTCATATATGAAATTCTTCAGTAATTCTATAGTTAATTGTCTTTTCATATATGTAATTCTTTTTCTACAACCCTGAAAATCGGGCTTTGAAAAAAAATGACTGATTAAATGACTTAAAACATTTATTTGTGAATGTTTTTTAATTCGGTCATTAAAAAATTAAATCAATAACAAATAAATTTTTGACTTAAAAAGTATATTTGTAAATAGTTCTTAAATTTGATTTGTTGAATAAATTACGGGAAATAAGGCTTTAAAAATCTTATTTTGTTTAATAGGTGAAGACATTAAAAATAGATTGCGTTTGTGAAAATACCAAATAATTTTTATTTAGCATTTTTAATTTATGTAAAAATATTTTTAATATTTGTTTTTAAACTCTACAATTTGGAAGTTAAATTGAATTTTATATTTCGATAACACACGCTTTTAAAGATTTATTCCCAAATTGTACATTTTAGTAGGATTGATTTTATTAAAAACTGCTTATAATTTGAAATCTAATGCATACAATTTGTTTAAAGTTCTCATAATTTTTCTATTTATTTTGCAGTACTTAAGCGAGATAATGGAAGTATATTCTTTTAATAATATTATGTAGTTCTTTAAATAATTGAGTATAAGAAAAAAATGAATATTACAGTTTATCATCAATCAATCTCCAGAATTTCAAGACTGGACAAAATTAAAGATCAATTATTAGTTCAAAGTGTAGGTAAAGTTTTTAAAACTATATACAAGACTTTAAACAAATCATTTGATAAAATTATAATTTAGATTTTTTTTTTTACAATTTTTAAATATTTTTGGCAATAAAATAGTATATTTTGGTTTCGTACTTGTTTTTATGAAATCTAATTAGCTTAGAAAAAAACATAATTTTTAAAAACTTTTTTAAACATGTTACTAATATCTTGTACACGTTAAGTATTGTATATTTTATTTTAAAACTTTTTTTCCAATGGGACACTCTGGGCTTTAGTTCCCAAAAATATTTGTGAACAGTGGCAAAATAGATTTAAACACTTTTTTCTGATGTAAAAACATTTAATTCAATTCAATATCACTACAATTCCAAAAATACATAAAAAGACTGCATAGTCTCGAGACAAAAGCATCAACTAATAAATTTATTTTATTCCAAAACTCTTGCTGTGATGTATTTTAATATTTTGATTTCCTTTCAATAAATGTACTAAATATACATTGATGTACTAAATGTTCGATAAATGTATGAAGAATGAATCAATGTATCAAGTATCAATCAATGTTCGATCAATGTTTCTATATTTTTTAAGTGGAAACATTTATTTTAGAATAATAAACATTGATATTTTAATAATAATAATGATTTTATTCATAAATATATTTCTTATTATATATTCATGTAATCAAATTCTCATATTTTAAGATAATTTATATTTATGCAATTTTTAATATTTTAGTACTTTACTCATAAAGACAATGGTATTTATGGATCAAATTCTTCTGAGAAGAAAGTAAAAATGATTTCAGATTAATGATGGAGCAGCACAAGGTTATGATAAATAAAATTATATTGAATTTGCCATATTTTTTCCAATTTTTCGTCGCTGATATATTTTTAAACGAGTGTCATGAAATAACAAATGACAGCCAGACACTGCTCACTTCAATTTAGCACCCTTCCCTAATTTATTAAAATAGACTCCTCTAAAATTACGCAATACGTCACACTAGCCAACTCGTCAGAGTTAGTATTTGTATATAAAAAATGTGAGCAATCATGACAAATAAAGCAATCTCATGCTTCAATAAGTGATCTCATTTCTTACTTCAAGAAAAGGAGATTCCAAGAACTAATTAAATTCTAAAATTATTGTCTTTTTTCTTTGGACGATGAGTGGGTGTTTTGAATAAGGCGAGAAAAGCGAGATCAATCATAAATCACACACTTTATAACTGATGATTTTCGGGACAGACAACTGGAAACTTTTCAAGGACGTGACTCCAAGTGAAACCTCCCCTTAATTCAAGGAACAAAGCTTTAACCCTATGTCGCAATATTTCGCTCCACTTATTGTTGACTGTTAGGGTAAACCCACACACATTTGTCTGAATTAAATGGATGAGTAAATAGTTTCCAAGAAAGGATGAAATGTTTATAAGCAGAAATTTGTTTGTTTTCTTTATGTCTGATTCTTGGAGTATAGAACAATGAAACATCTTAGAACATCGTTTTGCCTTAGCTTCAAATCTTTCCAATTCCAAAAAAAAAAAAAAAAAAAAAAAAAGACTTCATAGTGTTGTAGATAATGCCTATTGTGTAGTTTGTTTGATTTTTCTATTTTTTATTATGTTTTCGGATATGTAGTATAGATAAATTATAGCAATCGGGGAAAAATACATACTGACTAATCTTCAAGTTCACTGAGTTCGAAAAACACATTTTTAGAAAATGTCTGTACGTCCACCTGCTGTTCGGTGACAAAATAACTCGAAAGCAATTTCAGTTAGAACGGTTGAAATTCGGTATATGTCTTAACTTCAAATTTGGAAATTTCTTTCAAGTTTGGAGTGAAATTTGTTAAGAAAAAATTCGCAAGTTTGATTGTTCTAATAACCATGCAAAGAAACTTTACTCTAATGATCAGATATTCAAAAGTTTTGAGTTTGTAATGCTTCTGTCATATTAATAAAAGATTAATTTGAAGAAAAAAAAATTAGAAACAACAAAAACTTTACTTCTCAGACACGAAATATATTTTATATAGAAGAGTGTCGTAATGGACCAAATATGTGACCTATTTATTCAGACGAATCGCCAAAATTTCCTAAACAGAAGAAAATCTATTTTGGAATGCCTGTCTATTTGTGACTATTATAATCGAGAAAGGAGACGGATAAAAAAAAAGAAATTTAGTAAGTGATATTTTGTATCTAACACGAAAATGGATATTTAAAATTTTGGAAAAATCCTTTTTGGACTGATTGCCTGCTTGTTAATGCATTCTCACATATGTTAATAAGGTAAAACTGTGATCGAAAGGCGTTAGATAAATAAAAATTCACATATTATACTGTTGCCAAAGTTGCATATCTATTAAATGGTACACCCAAAAAATTAAAGGAACGAGTTTCAAAAAATATGAAAGTCTCCGTTGTACCACGAACCCAAACACTGTTACATTATAATGTAACTCCATCTAACATCCGTAGCGCCCTCTAGTAGCCAAATGTGAAAAACCATCAGTTTCGAGAAAACACTCATGTTTTTGTGTTGTGACTAATGACACTTGCCTTGGACAATCCCCCGTTGATGCGATCAGCAGATGATTTAAGCTTAAGAAACGCGTCTCTTTTTTTATAAGTGGTGCCATCTAGGGCCAAGAGTACGACTTAGCTACTCACACGTCACAACCCTTTTCAGACTTCATTCATGAAATTCATTCATTCATCTCATATCATAATTTAGATCTGGAACAGAGAACGATCACCTCTGACCCAGTGCCCCCAGTGGTATTACTCGCGACCTGAGGACTTAGCGACCACGAACAGATTTAACGAGCGCCAATCGCCACACACTCGGGGAATCTCTTTGGCCGGTGAGCTTCGAGCCCGTAACCTAAGGAGTACGAATCCAACGCTCTACCAACTAGGCCATCCCGGCCCAAACACTCATGTAATCAGTATAACTTATTTTTGATTCCGCTCTCCCCATTTAGCAGATAAAAGACAAATCTCTACTAATGAATACTTATTCCACATCAGCACAAAAAAGAAAAGAAAACTTTAATTCGTTATTCAAGAGATGAATAATAATTTAATCCACTCCAAACACAAAGCACCTTTTGCTAAATAAGTTATGGAATTGCTTTATAAGCATATATTAATATAAAAGTGCAAACATACAATCGTAATTCTTGCACTTTCGAGAGCCTTCTTCAAAAAATCCAAAACTTCGCCATCAAAGAGTTTTTTTTATCAGAGAAAAAGGTTATGGATTTGATGTTTATTAAACTACCTATAAAACTCCATTCTTTAATACGAGTCTCATTCGGCAGGGAAGTATAAAGTAACTCATTCACGGCCAAGCCTAAATTGTATGAGGTTATTTCCATTTCTATTTCTGTTTTCAGTGTTATTGTTTATCCAAGTTTTATTATTTTAAAATAAATGCACATGTTTTGTCATAAATAATCATTAACATGCATAAAAATCAAGCACGAGTATACTCGTGGTTGGCAATGGGAATGCAACAGGACTTGATATCCTTTTTCCTATTTGCGCACGTTTAAGCAAAAAAAAAAAATCATGAATGACACAAATAGATGAAAGTATAAAAATACTAAAAAACGGGACACAATTTTCTTTTAATTTATAAAAGCTAGTTATTCACTGCTGACCATTACTTAGATTCTATGTTTTTAGATTCTATTCGATTCTATTTAAATAATTAAAATACCATATCATACTTGTTAAATTAAAGTAGAATTTTCGTAAAAACAATTTATTTGTAGCCTTTTTTCAAGTTTTTACACTTGTATATTTATGTTTGTGGCCATAAAAAGTTTGCAAGTTTGACAAGTTATACGTTATAATATATTGAAAGTATTACGAGTATATTCGTGCTGGCAATGGGTAACACCCTGCCAACCACGAGTATAATCGTGGTTGGCGGCGAATGGGTTAAGCAGTATGTATAACTTTCTCTAAGCTTGTATTTAAAATTATAACATTACAATATGATGCAATTTAACTTAACTCAGTTTTAACAAAAACTCAAAAAATATGTAATTAATTTCAAAACAAAAATCCATATGGAATGCTTGAAAATTTATTTTTAATATAACAATAAAAAATTTATATTCATTTAGAGAGAGATTATGACTTATTATTAATAATAACAGTTACGTAATTTGCAAATTTAAAATATTCATGCAATATAGGAACAATGATTTAAAATCTTTTTTTAAAGATTAATGCAATTTACATTAATGAAATTTTTCACTTAAAAAATATTAAGCTAAAGGGCTTTAATTATTCTAAAAGAGAACATAAGCTTCTTTAACAAATTAAAGAAGTATTAAAATCAAACTGTACTTGTAATTCTCGGAATGGCATCTTAAATATTTAGTAATTAAGGGGTAGTTTAAATTATTTATTTTAAGAGACTTAATGATCAGCTTAGTGAGTCTACGGAAACGAAACAATTTAATTAAGGAATACTTAGTACGATATTCGTAAAATTTTTATAAAGGAGACAGACCCTTTTTTAAGCAAGCGAACTGTTAAAAAAGTAGCCAGATTTTTGTGCAAGAATGCGTTTCAATATATTTCCTATTAATTTATCCTCGTATACATTTTATAATAATACGAACAGTAAATAGTTTTCGGTAATATAATTTATTTTCTTTTATCTGATTTTTGTAAAGAAGATGCCTTTGAGGTCATTAAAAAAAAAAAA
>JAOUZG010037308.1:1956913-2027626 GCA_026289955.1 Argiope argentata
CCCACACACACACACACACACACACACACACACACACACACACACACACACACACACACACACACACACACACACACACACACACACACACACACACACACAGAGAGAGAGAGAGAGAGAGAGAGAGAGAGAGAGAAAGAGAGAGATATGCACGCACGCACACACACAAATTGCATCTGCTATAAATGTTCCATCCCTTTCTTTGTCTTAAAAACATCGAGTACTTTCTTTTTGTCCTCTTTTTATTCTCTTCTGTAATTCCTCAAAACAAAGAAAAGAAGAGGTAAAATAGTGATCAAGGCTGAGAGCCCTCAAAGATCACGACAATCCGTAAGAACAAATGCCCTCATTTAATTCAATTTATGCTACTTATAATACATTAATTTGAAATTTTGTGTCGTATTCCAAAATAATTGATTTAGTAACCTTAGGTTATTATTAATTAAATCTTATGTTAGCTATAGGATGTAAGAATGTTTTGGTATATATTTAAGCTATTTAATCATTATTAAAAGAAAAATTCGTAAACAAATTTGGCGTCAATCTGCCCCAGTCTTCACTACTCTTGGCAATAGCTGGTGCTACTACAAAACAAGACATAAACCGATGACTACCTATGATAACTTGTCCATGGCAAATGCCATAAGACGCACACACAGCACATAACTAAAAATAGATAATAGTTTTGAAATTGTGAACTTTGATATGATATCAGACGTAAACGTTAGAAATAGACAAATCATAAATTCTCACATCCATCCAATTATTATATAATCATTTTCAGTCAAAACTTTCCAAAATTAGGAAACTTTTTTGCTTTTTTTTATCAGGCAATCGACTCTATTTTCACACTGGAGATTTAAGTGATTCGAATATTGGTCATTAAAACATTCATAACACATTCATACGTCATTTGCAAAAAGGTCAAACGGTTATAAAAACACTTCCAAATTTACGTTAATTCTCGTTTTCGCCTATTTTTCGCCAAACAACGCCCCTTTTTGGAGTAAAAATTACCGCCGAGAGAAAACTCGACGCCAGCATGAAAACGGAATGATTTTTTTTAATCTTTGGACCCTGACCAAAATACTAGCTGCTTGCCCTTTAAGCCAAAAGATATACTGCCATTCAAACATTCGCGACACCAGAGCTACCCCACCCCTTTCTGGACAGCAAACGATATCTTGAACGGCGGCCAAGTCGTGGGCAGTGAAAGTTTTCGGAAGTTTGAAAGGCATTTAAATTGATTAGGTTAAAGAATACCGGAAAACGTCTCAACTCTGGCTTTAGCCGCTTACTCTCAAATCCATAAAAGAACTAAATATTATTCTTGGAATATATATGTTTTTTTTATTTTTAGGTTTTTATTTTTAAAGAAAAATTGGTAAAAGGATTGTCAAAGACAGAAAAAGTTTTTCTTATTACAACTGACTTTAATAATGACTAGTGACTATTTTTTGAATATCAATTGAACACATTTCTACAATAATGAGCCAATCAACATTTTCTATTTTAACATCACAAAATCGAAATAGATTTCTTTAAATTAGCAAATAGCATATACAGTAAATAATCATTGATGATGATGTCGTGTCCACTTTTTACCACGGAAAAAGGGGTGCAATAGCTTCTGAGGGTATGGACCCCTGAGCACCTGAGGGCAGAAGTCTGACTTCTATCTCATATGAGGATGAAACCCATATCTACATGCTTTCACACCCTCTTTTTACAGGGGGGCACATTCACACACCTCACATATAGTACATGGAAGAATAAACATGCCTGAACCGGGACTCGAACCCGGGACGCCCAAATCACAAGGAAGACACGCAACCTCTGTGTAAAGGCGCCAGCTTTTATTTATATAAACAAAGCAAATAATATTACAAAAAATATTTTGTTCTGTATCTTTCTTGATTTATTTAAAATTCAACACCATATGCAAGATATATTTTACAGAAGACATCTTTAATGACAGTATTTTTAAACTACACTCTTTAAATAATCAAAAATCTTTTTTGAATACTTTTTCTACCAGAGCAGCATTTTTACTTTAAAACTACAAAACTATGACAGACAGAAAAACAAACAAACCTTGAAAACCTACAACTTGACAATTAATCACTTATCAACATTCCTTTGCTTCGTAAATGAAAAAAAAAATTCAATTCGTAATCCAATTGAAAAAGATTAAATTTTAACAAGCACAGAACCAATGATTAGATTTGATATACATGAATTTGTAAAAAAAGAATCCCAAATATTTTCTGTCGCCAATCAGGGAATTGATTGTATTTCTTTCGAACAAATTGTTCATGCGGAAAATTCTTAAATCTAATTTTAAATGACACATCGAACAATTAACAATCTTTGTACATTATTGAAATTTACGACATTTCATTTTTACTTGCTTTAATCCGTACTCCAAACAGGGAAATATTTCCTTTTTCATAAACTCAGCATTCTTTTGTGTGAGATCGAAGTAAAAATTACATTTTAATTAATTAGAGAACATGACTAATGAATACGCGTTGACGTATGAGCAAATAAAAATGGTTACTTTTTAAAGTTCATTGGTTGCTTTAATTCATCTTGAAATAATTGCCGTATTTTTGCATTTTTCAGGGATATGTAACGTTGAGTTGTAATTTGTTAAGAGGAGTCATTTTTACCTTCTTAATCAGAAAGTCTCGTGGCGGTTTCATGAGATTAATTCTTTGAGATGCGAAAGAGTTTTTTGATCTCCTTACATAATTAGTATTCAGTTTACATTTTTTTTTCTTGAAAATGATAGCCATACGTTAGAATTTGAAACGTACATTAGGCAATGAGAATTCTCCTGTAATTGTTGATACTCTGAATAAATATTATATAAATAATTAATAATGTATTTTAAAATTACATAATAAGTATTAATGGTCAAAGATAACGAACGGGGTTAATTGGAGCTGACTTAACTAATCTAAAATATTTAATATTTTTTAAAAAAAGGTTTGAACTAAGAATAATTTGCAAAGTTTATTTTAAAAAAAAATTAAAACTGGAAAAATATAATCTCTCTGGAACGATGTAGGTTAGAGGTAAATGTTTTCTGCTCTAGATCTAAATTACGATCTGTGAATGGATGAATGAATAAAATTCATTAATGAAGTCCACTAACGTAAAAAGGGTTTGTGAGCTAGAAGTCAGACTTTTGCCATCGGGTGCACAGAGGTTGATATCCTCAGAAGATACTACACTCCTCTTTCAGTTATAAAAGCGGAAAGCAAGAACAACAACAGTGATTAATATAGGTTTTGAGAAGATTCCATGCTTGGACGGTAAAAGTATTTTTAAAAGCAAATAGAATCGCTTTCATTTCCATTTATACTTGCGAAACCCGAATAAAGTTTCTTTTTTCTTGTATTCGAAAATCCGAATAAAACTTCGAAAGTTAGAATAATAATAATACACCGGCATTTCATACCAAAAAATGGAGCAAAAATAAAAAAAAAATGTACTATATTTTAGACACACTGAATTACATATTTACTGTACAAAAATACATATTTTAATAAAATTATATTTAATAAATATTAAAATTGTATTAAATATATTTTCTAAATTATTTGTGGCAATAACCACATAAGTATTGTCGTGTAGTGCATTGAATTCTTTACATGTTAGAAAATATGCATTATTTAATTTTTTTAAATATTGTATTAACTTCTTATTTAATAAAATATTAATTTAATAACACTTTTATCTATTATTCTCACTATTTTCTCCATAAATGATTATGCTTTTATGGGATTCATTTTATCTAAGATTCTGTTTCCGTTTCAATACTTTTAGGATCATTAGCAAAAAATTTTAATAAAATGACGCAGAGACTTGGAAAATAATCAATATTTTCCAGACACAATAAAATATATCTTTTGGAATAATATTTTACTAAGCTGATCCATGCCAACTACATCAAGTATATATTACATTTTTTTCTTAATATATGAGTGAATCATTTATATAAATATACAAAAGTATATCCATTACCTAGCTCTTAAGCTTTAACTATATATTGATCTTTAATTCCATAACTTATTACAATACATTCACAATTAATCTTGTTCTAAAAGATAATAATAAATTATCTGTAAGATGGCTAGACTTTATATGAAGTCTGAAATAAGAATCATACGAAAAGCTTATGGGAAATCTTTCAAGCTTTTCAAAGAGCTAAGAATTTAATAAAAGCGATGATCTCTACGCTGTAATTAATTAACCTAATACATCAAATGTAAGCTTATTATAAGAAATGTGACTGGATTCTTCGATTTCAAATGTTTTCTGAAAGAGTTCATTCTATCAGAAACTTGAAGGAACTCAAAATGGAATTGGTTTAAGAACAAAATGGTGCAAAGCTTTTATTATGCCTCCGAAAGAATACTTATCACCCAAATGAATTCAGATAACAGTTCATTGAAGAATAGAATAGAACACATCTTTCATTGTGACTTTTGACGAAAACTAATGCCGCTGTAGTCTGTTATGTTGATGGAACAAAAGACACATCGAGGCAGGTGCTTATCTCGAATTGTTTACGGAGTATTTTAGCGATCCTCGAAGAGAGCTCCTCTCTTGCTTCATTTATAAAACAGCAGGTGTCTTTCACGAGTTCTTTCTCAGGATTTATCCTCTGGATTTAGTTACCATTAGTTTCCAGTCTTAGCCAAATCTTGGATGCCTTTTTTATGTTTAAAATGTTCGGATAGAAAAAGCCATTATATGAGCAAAAATTAAAAAAAAAAACGAATTTACAGAAGCGGAATTTGAATACTTTATTTCTTTATGTTTCGATTCCAGAAAAGTTCTTTTCATCAATTAAATTAATTTATTTTGAATAAGTTTTTCATGAGAGATAAAAACTTGATGGTAAAAAAGGCCTTAAGGGTATAGTCATTGTCATTGAATTCTTTGATAATTATTTTTACGTGTTTATGATTTTTCCTTATGGCAAAACTAATTTCTTCTGAATTTTTTAAAAACCACTTGCTTTATTGAATATATATAAGAAGTATCTTAAATAAACTATATTATTTTTATAATTTATCCGTTTATAAATGAAGCGATTGCAATAGGACAGCAATTAAATGTTCATATTTTTTTTATCTGTTAAATGAACTAAAAATCTAAGATTATAAAAAATCGTGAAGTATTCAAATTTAATTGCAAGGTATGAAAAGCTAGTAATAAAAATTTAACTTCCATAAAGAAATTTAAATTACTCCTGAAAATTAATTATGCATATCATTGAAATCTTTATCTGATTTAGTAGAATCTTAACACTTCGAGCAAGCATTATAAAAATGAAACAAATGCTTAACTAAGAAGCTGAAGTTTATATATATATGATTCTTTTACCAAATAATACTAAAACAAAACCATTAAAATTGCAAAATAACTATTTCAGTCTTTTTTCCTTGCCTTATTTAAAATTAAATACTATATGCAAGATCTATGAAGACATCTTTGAAGGTAGTTTTTTTTTATCTACAAAGATTCAGAAATCTAAAATCTTTTTTAAGATCTTTTTTTATTAGAGAAGCACTTTTAAACTAGAAAACTATCACAGACAGAAAGAAAACTTTTAAAAATGTACAACTCGAAAATTAATGACTTGACAAAATTCTTTCGCTTCGTAAATGGAAAGAAACGTATTCAATTCAAAAACATTAAATCTAAACGAGCACAGAGCCAACGATTATTTTTGATATACATGAATTCGTAAAAAAAATCCTCAATAATTTCAGGAACTTATTCAGGGAATTGTGCTTCCTGTGAACAAAATGCTTAAGTGGAAAATTCTTAAATGACACATGAAGAAATTAACAATCTTTGTACTTTTTAATTTTAAGACATTTAATTTTTACTTAATATATCCATACTTGAAACAGAAAAAAATTCCTTTTTCAAAAAATAAATCATTTTTTATGTAAGATAAAAGTAAAATCTTAATTTTAATTAACTAAATAACATGACTAATGAATACGCTTTAACGTATAAGCGAATAAAACCCACTACTTTTTGAAGTTCAATGGCTGCTTTAATTCTTTTTGAAATAAATATCGTATTTGTTTAATTTTTAATGTATGGATATTGTTGAAATGCAATTTGTTCAACGAAGTCATTTTTAACATTTTAATAAGAATGTTTCGAAGGAGTGTTATGAGACTATTCCTTAGATTAGTTGTAGTGTTTTGTGATATGCTTATATAATTAGTGTTTGATTCGAACATTATTTTGATAACGCACAATCGTACATTAGTACTAAAGATGCACAAGGTGTATTCAGAATTATTCATTCTGTGAATAAAAACTATATAAATAAAAAAAAGATTAAAATAAAATCTGATATGTATATTTCAATGTATCATATCAGAGCATCATTTCTTTAAAAGCCAAGCACCTCGTGCTCGTGCAAGTTAAATTATATTTTTATTCATTTTAACTGTTTCATTGAATGAGTCATTTCAGTATTGCAAACGATCATGAAAAAACTTTGTCTCGCATTGATTGTTTAAAAAGTATATCACATTTACTATTTATTTCGTTTCATATAATCACGTGCTCGAAATGACATTTTTCTAGGTTTTATTTGCTGTAGTTATTAACTTAATTTTTAAATCAGAACTTTTATAAATGGGATGGCATAATGTTATTAAAAGCTGTTTTTTTAGATGCTCGTGCAGATAATAAAATTTCAATTTTTCGCCTACGGATTTTTGTTGACTCGCATTCCCAAAACAACATCATGTTCTGACATGATAATAATATGTATTGAATTTACGAAAATCATATTAATGAATAAAAACGTCGAAAGTGATGTCTAACATAATTATTGTTCGATTCGAGTTCTTCCCTTGAAAATGCACAATCATAAGTTAGAATTACATATGTACGTAGTGAAATAATCGAACTTTCATAGAATTTAATAACGCTGTGAAAATATTTTATAATTTATTAATTTGTAAGTTTAATAATACAAATAAAACTTATACAACTCTTATTAATGAATAAAAATGTTGAAGGAGATTTTTACAATTGTCTCAACTTGTCCTTATCTAATTCAATGTCTTAATCTCTAACTTAATGTCTAACTTGTATTAATCTATAAAATTGTCTTAATCTAAAACATCAAAATTTTCAAACAATTTAGAAAAAAAAATTCGAAGGAATTATGAGAATTTTTTCAGAGCTTGAAAAATCCCATTACACTAGAATTTAATTGCGATTGACGGGTTTTAAACAAATGATTTTCAAGAAAAATTAAGAAACTTCCGAAACTGAAATAACATCAATAAAATTAATTAAGCCAATACATTGCGCACAGATAATTACAAAAATTGCATCTATATATGCGCTTTTTTAGTTTGCTATTTACGTTTATTTAGTTTGAAAGCAAAAAAATAACATTATGAATTTATTTATGAACAAAATGGCTCATATCTTTTATTTAGATTTCAAAGGAATACAGTTTTTTTTAGAAGATTTTTTTTCCTAAAGAATTATATGGATTTGGTTACAAGTATTGATAACTGCTTTTATTTTAATATATTTTATTATTGCGATATTGACCACTATTATCACGTATTATGCTAAACATAATCCGTATTTGGCAATGGTATTCTAAACATAGTGTTAATTTTTAATTCATTGCATGGTTTCCCAATTTGGATTCAATGGACTTATTTGAAAATATCATTATCATTCTAACTTACCTCAACTTTCTATAGGAATGCACTATGCCCAATCTTCAGATTTTTGGATAGGAAGCTGTATTTAACAGGAAGGAGATCGATCGGAGAACTAGCAGAAACTGAAAGTTAATGAAAATGCATGTGAGAAGGTTTAGGAAGGCAAAAAACTGCGTTATTAACATGTTAATTTTATTTCACTTAAACAGCGTAATATCAACAGGTCAAGTCCATTTGAGAAAAACCAATAAAAATATCTGTTAACAATATAATATATCTAAATATCAATTAATGATTTATGAAATTTACGTATCTATGGTAGGAAGGGTAAACACACTTTTAGGAAGCGAATATCGTCATATTCATTACCATTTGAGCGTCTTAAAACCGAATAATAATATATTATTTTCCTTCCATTCAAAAATTGGAACCAAATTTGTTGTCTAAATAATAGTATACACTTCTTAAATACAAATATTTCAGCAAAAATTAAATTCAGTTGTTTTCAAGATTTTTTTTAAATTCTTGTGTCAACAACAAATGAAGTGGCTTCATTCAGGCCATTGATTACTGTACATGCTACAAAATATGCGTTATTAAATTCTTTTAATCCTTAATTGACATCGTATATTAATAAAATATTAATTGAATAAAGTTTTTACCTTTTATTTATATTATTTTCTTGATAAAGGCATTCATTTTGAAAAATCCATTTTTTTAAGGATATTATGTATTTCATTTCAATATACTTTTACGACTATTTGAAAATTTGGAGAAATGAAACGTTACAAGGACTAGAAAAAAATCATCAATATTTTTCAAACTCAACAATATATACCTTTTTCAAGATTAATTTAATAAATACTTCAGTGCCAAGTGCAATTAAGTGATAAATGACATTACAAAAGAATTTTCTTTTTCATTGTTATTATATGAAACTCCTTTATGTTAATACACAAAAGTATAACTAATATCTAATCCTTAAGCTTCAGCTATGCTCAAATCTTTAATTACAGAAGAAAATATTCTCAATTAATATTGTATTAAAATGTAATAATAAAGTACTTGTAGACTTTTAATAAAATCTGAAACAAGTGGCTTCCAAAAAGCCTGTGGGAGAAACTAGGGAAATCCAATTAACACTAGAAGGCCATATAGAATAAAGAGTTAAGTGTAATTATTTTCAAGAAACCAATAATTTCAAACAACTTGTTATCTCCACACTGTAATAAATTAACTCAATACCACACATCAGTGTTTATTATAAGAAACACAGCAGGTTTCGTAGATTCGAATTATCTTTTGAAGGAGTGTATTGTATCAAAAAGCTTGAACAATTCAAAGTAGTGTCACTTAAGAACAAAACGCTGCCCAAATTTTATTGTGTCTCGAAAGGACACAAATAGCCCAAAGTAATTCCAACAACAATTCATTGAAAAGCAGAATGGGGTACATCTTCTCTTGCGACTTTGAACCGGAACTAATGCTGCTGTAGTCTGTTATGTTGATAGAACAAAAGGGACACAAAAGCAGGTGCTTATCTCGAATTGTTTACAGAACATTTCAGCAGCCTTCGAAAAGAGCTCCTCTCTTGCTTCTTTTATAAAACAGCAGGTGTCTTTCACGAGTTCTTTCGCTGCATATTTAGTTCCTCTGAAATTTAATTCCCATTAATTTCAAGTCTTAGTTAAATTTGGGGTATTTTTTCGGGTTTCGGAATGTTCGAATACAAGAAACCATTACGAGGAAAAGAGTAAAGGAACTACGTAATTATATAGAGCAACGGAAATTGTGCTACTTAATTTTCGTGTTTTGATTCTAGAAAAAGTTTGCTTTCAACAATTAATTTAATTTATTTTGAATTGTTTTTTTAAGAACGAAAACACTTAATGGAAAATAGTGCCTCTGGTAATAGTCAGTGGCATTGAATATTTTAATGATTGTTTTTTTTTAATGTTGATGCTTTTTCCTGATGTTAAATCTACTAGCTTCTGAATTAATTTTGAAAATTATGTTTTTTTTATTGAATATATAAGAAATATCTTAAATAAAGGCTACCTTTTTTCAATTAAAGGCTTATAAATAAAATAATTTCAAAAGAGCGAGAATGAGAAGGATTTTTTTCTCTTCTATTAAATGATCTTCAGATTTTAGTTTATATAAAAATTGCGAATTATTCAAATCTAACAACAAAGAAATAATTTTCTTTTTTGCAAGAAGTATCAACATTTGATCGTTAAAAACTAAGAAAATTAATGAACATTTCTATAAAACCTTTTCTATAAGAATATTGAAACTATTCATAGAAATTCGATGAAAATTCATATAAATGCTTCCAAGTTTTAATTATATATATATGAAAATAATTATTATATCATTTATTATTATTGAATTATTCTATAGACGGATTTTTAAAAAAGTACCTAGTTTTAAAATCAAAATAATTTTAACTAAACACAATAAAAATAATATTTTTCTGTCGGTATTTATCAACTAAATATTGTAATTCAATTATATATATAAATACCGTTGCATAATTTTATACAGGTAAAACATCGCAGTAAATTAAAATATATGACAAATAAATCAAATTATTTGGAACTCTTTTTTCATTTGTAAGTAATAAATGTACGATATACTTTTTATCGAACAAATTCGTGCAAACTGTGGTATATATAGAAACTTTCTGATAGCTGATATTTTTATTACATTAAGATGATATATAATATTATATTACGTGAATATAATATTATATTAAATACAATCAAAAGAGATAAATTTTATTCGATTTGTAACGCTTTTGTAAAATTTTATTTCGCACATAAGAATAAATCATTAAATTGAATCAATCACAGACGATATATTTTCTTCTATAAAATATGAATATCCTTATGCATTAATTATATAAAAGAATACGTCCACATGTTTGTAAAATATTATTGGTACAATTCTATAAAGCATTTATTTGGATTCAAATTCTCTTATTTAGTAATTTTTTTATTATATTTTGTGAGTGACGTGATGTGAGTCGATGATTCAAAATTCTAACTTACAACAAGGACTGAGATTAGCAGCACCATTTAAATGTATTAAATTATAACTTATACATATATTTTATTATTATATCATATAATATTCATCATGATATTATATCTTATGCCACTGAAAAATTTTGAAAAATATATTCTGGGAAATTAAATTGATATTAAAATTATTCTGTAAAATGATATTACATTCTAGAACTGAGTGGTTACTTATTTCCCTAATATCAGTATGTCAAAAAAAATTCTGCATTTGAAATTTCTGACATTTTGAAATTTATGAATACGCTTTTAATTTCTCTGTTTTAGGAGCAATACGGAAAACTTGAAATAAGGAAATCACTTGTTGGATTAACGTAAAATTTTATATTTTGAAACAGAAAGGGGTTTATTTTCTGTTCATGTAGAAATTAAAGTAAGATTTCATTAAAAAGATTTAAACTTTAATTGTGGATTTTTTAGTATTAAAAATACTTTTTAATGATAAAAATATGTTCTAAATATGTATAATATCTTATATTTTCTTGAAAAAGAATTTTTGATCAACTAAATGCATTATTTTTTTCAAGTTATAAATATAAGATCAAATTTTTATTTGGATATTAGAGTGTTAAAATTTTGCCAATTCCTTATCTCAAATAAATGGGTCTATATTAATGAATTAAAAAAAACTGGATGTAGTTTTGAAAATTAATGAAAACCGTTGATATTGGAATAATGAAATTTGTTCTTATTTGCTTATAAAGACAACCACTTATAAAGTTTTTAATTAAAAATCATTAACATTTCTTAAATTTCTAACAAATGATAATATATTTATAATTGCTGGTTTCAAAGAGAAACACAGTGTTGTTTTTTTCTCGCAAGTTTTCATTCAGCTATATGTGTTGGCTAAAACTATTATTCGTTAATATAAATTAGCCAAATTAGAAATAAAAATTTAATAAAAAAGTTTAAAGCAAAAACCAAAGAGACAAGGGGGATATATATGATAAAACCAGTCTCATGACTTTTTCATGACTCTCTCAGGCAGGAATACAAACCTGAGATTTTTTTCTGTGAAGTGTCTAATTCTCATGCAAAAAATTGACCCCTCGTGACCCAAATATCCCAGGAAATTAGGGTTTTAAAGATAAATTAGATCACAGAATTAAAAACAAATTTTAAAAAATTAAAGAAAATTACAGCAAATTGTTTAAACCAAACAACAAAAGACCATAAAACATAAAAATATCTAAAATTATAAAATATAAATTTTTTATCTTCGATTTGAAAGTTACTCAATATAAATTAGGCCTGTTTCACTTCAGTTCACCATAATTGAATATTGTATATCATGTTTGCTTCAAAACTGCTTTTTGCACACAAAATAGAACTAGTTTTCTTTTGTGACCGTTACCACAGATGAAGAAAACACACTTTAGAAATAATTGACTCTGTGAATGACTACAGCGATCATGAATATTTCCTTAATTTTTTATTATATATTTAATTATTTAAAAAAAGAAATGAAAATATATCTTTTACACCTCAATTTATACAAATATGTACCATTTCCAAATCCCTTTGTTTAAATATTCTCTTTGCATTGAGTCAACATATTCTAACTTGATAATTAAATTCTAAATTGAATCTTTCAATACATAGCAAAAAATAACTAGTACTCTGCATCATTTAAAATTAAAGACTTTTCTTCCATTAAAAATTCACCACTGAACAAGAGTAATTTCGGCAAGAGGAACTGAAGCGCTAAATGAGCAAGACCCCAGCGGCTTTTATTTTACGTCTGTTAATGGAAGGGATTTTCAAAAAGAATAAAAAGTGAGTTGATGTTTGTCAAACTTTGTCTTATTTGTTTTCGAAAAAGACAGAGATAATGTAATTCAGCAACTCGGAAGAATTTGAATTAACACGTGAGTTGGGTAAATAAATGCCAATGTTTCGTTAAGTGGTTTCGAGAACTTATTTTTTTTCGTAACGACCTTCAAAGTTCTATGTCTTTTTAAGGAACACGTTCTTCTCTCTTTTAAATTATAATTATTAAAGAAATCGTGCAAATTAAATTTTCGGCTAGAATTTGACGTGGTTCCTGTTTCATTTTCCGAATATTTTCGAATTAAATTTATGTGTGTTTATTATTTTCTCGATTGCAAATGGAAAAATTATATTTGTACCGGTTTTCGTAGTATTTAAATAATCTTCATGTGGACATAATAATGAATCCCAATAATCTTCATTCTATTTTATTGTTAATTTTCTAACACCTTTCTGCATTTACTGGATTTCAATTAAATACTTACAACCTGAAATTTATTTACAATACCTATTTACAAAAATTTACATTCAAATAAGCTTATTCACAAAGTTAAAAGGGGATAGTGAGTTCCCCACAGTTTTCTCGTACATTACTTAATAAAGGTGTTAAGCTAAAGATAATTCTACTTGGCATTGGTGTACAATAGCTATGAAATATTAGCCTTTGGTGTGAATTTAATATTTTTAAGGTTTCTATCTGGTCATCTTGGCGAGTTTTTTGGTGATTAATCCTTATGTACGCTAGTAGTATACAAAAAGCAAATTTTTGTTTCGGATATATTTTCCCTACTAATGAAATGAAAATTTGAGACAAAACTGCATTTGTGGTTATAAATTCCCATACCAAATTTGATATTCTCAAACATTGAGCTTTTGAATTATCGCGTTTACATATTTTTGGTTAATGTTGCGACTTATATCATTTTACAAACCCACTGGCACAGTTACCTGTCAGAGATTTTAGCTGAATGAGACTCTTTTTTTTTCAGTAGGCCCAAGACTACGACTTAGCTATTCACACGTCCTTATATATTTCTAAAACTACAGACCACCAGATGGTCTTCTCGCTGTTTTATTTAAATCAAAATCCAATAGGTTTATGCATTATAGTTTAAATGTATAAATATCTGCCTCTCTTTGATTTGTATTATTGTGTTAACTTATATTCGAACAATGGATAGGATGGCTTTCTTTTGAATAGAAGTTTATAAATTTTAATACTAAATCTGAAACTGTGGTGTAAATACAGTATATCAAATTTCAACCATCTAGCACAAAGTAGTTTTAAGTTATAACTGTCTGAAATAGACAGACATGCATAGTCTAAAAACTTGTTGTCCGAACACTGAGAGGTCTAAAATGGGAAGTTTCATGATCTCGATGTTCTCTATTCGAAACTCAAATTCGAATTTTTGATCATTACAGAACTTTATCTTACGTACAAAGAAAAATAAAAATTCAAGATTTAATATTGAAAACTATTTAAATTCTCGGGCCAAATTCAATAGTTTCGTTGTCATTAAAAAAAGCCAATGACCATTTTCTACACTTACTCAACGAAATAAGAACATAAAGTATTTTTTTTATCGATGATTGCAGATCAAAAAGTTTGGGATCACAAGTTGCCAAAATTTTCTGCCAAAAACTCACTAAGGAATAAAATATTTCAAATTTTACATGAGTTTTCTCATTTTAGGTCTGTAAATGGATCTAAATGAACTAAAATTCTTCTCATTTTGTTTATTGAGCTACATTAATATGATATTAGTTGACCGCGTTTGAAACTCAAGTATTTCTGCATATCAAGTTCTTCTTAATAACTTTTAATCTCAAATTCTAGACCTTTTTGTTTGCGTAGGTACAATGATCTTTTATGAGATTTCCTGGTTTTGTCAATTTAATTCGTCATTGACTATAGATGCATAATCCAAAAGTTTATCTATCAATGGTTGTATCCGTCTATTATCAATGGTAATCCAAAAATTTATTTATCAATGGTTGTATTCGTCTATCATCAATGATAATCCAAAAAATTATCAATCTATGGTTGTATCCGTCTATCATCAAAGGGTAATCCAAAAATGTATCTATCAATGGTTGTATTCGTCATCGTCAATGGTAATCCAAAGGTTTATCTATCAATGCTTGTATCCGTCTATCATCAATGGTTGTATTCGTCTATCATCAGCGATAATTCAAAAAATTATCTATCAATGGTTGTATCCGTCTATCATCAGCGGTAATCCAAAAAATTATCTATCAATGGTTGTATCCGTTTATCATCAGCGGTAATCCAAAAAATTATCAATCAATGGTTGCATTCGTCTATCATCGATGGTAATACAAAGGTTTATCTATCAATGGTTGTATCCGTCTATCATCAATGGTAATCCAAAAGTTTATCTATCAGTGGTTGTATTCGTATATCATCAATGGTACAAGAATCAACCTTTTCAATCAAGGTTATTTGCAAATTCAAACATTCAAATTCTTTTTGGTTGTTTCATCAATAATATACATTGATTAAGATTTTTGTATAAATATTTATACATGTGCTTTCAAAACAATTTGATATATTTTTAGGAACGTCTGGGGGGTAATGGGGAATTCCAAATTTTAGTTGGGGTTTTTTGCCATAACTGTCATTTATTTACAAATGTGAAAGATGCGGATTATACACTGAAGTGACAAAAGTCATGGGATGACTGTTAATATCGGGTCGGTCCTCCTTTTGCCCGGCGAAGTGCAACAACTCGACGCGTCATGGAGTCCACAAGCCGTTGGAAGTCCTCTGCAGGAATATTGAGCCATGCTGTCTGTATAGACGTCCATAATTGTGAAAGTGTGGATGGTGCAGGAGTTTGGGCACGAACGGACCTTTCGATGTTGTCCCATAAAGGCTCGATTGGATTCATATCGGGCGATCTAGGTGGCAAGATCACGCACTGGAATTGTACGGAATGTTCTTCACACCAATCGCGAACAGTTCTGGCCCGGTGACATGGCGCATTGTCATCCATAAAAATCCCATCGTTGTGTGGGTACGTGAAGTCCATGAATGGCTGCAAGTGATCTGCAAGCAGCTGAACATAACCATTTCCAGTCAATGATCGGTTCAGTGTCACCAGAGGACCGAGTCCATGCCATGTAAAAACAGCCCACACCATTATACAGCCGCCACCACCTTGAACAGTGCCTTGCTGACAGTTTGGGTCCATGGCTTCGTGGGGTCTGCGCCACACTCGAACTCTATCATCAGCTCGTAACAACTGAAATTGTGATTCATCTGACCAGTCCACGGATTTCCATTGGTCTAGGGACCAGTCGATATGCTCACGAGCCCAGGAGAGTCGCTGCAGGCGATGTCGTGCAGTCAGTAAAGACACTCGAGTCGGTCTTCTGCTGTCATAGCCCAAGGAAGACAAATTTCGCCGCACAGTCCTATCGGACACGTCCCTCGTACGTCCCACATTGATTCAAGCAGTTATTTGACGAAGTGTTGCGTGCCTTTTAACATTGACCCTTCTACACAGACGTCGGCGGTCTCGGTCGTTAAGTGCAGGTGGTCGCCCATTGCGCTGTCCATGATGGGATGGGATGCCTGAAATTTCATACTCTCGGCGCACTCTTGATACTGTGGATCTCGGAATGTTGAATTCACTAACGATATCCGCAATGGAATGACCCATGCGTCTAGCTCCAACTAACATTCCACGTTCAAAGTCTGTTAATTCTCGTCGTGCCGCCATAAATCACGAAAAACCTGTTCACATGAATAACTTTAACACAAATGAAAGCTCTGGAAAATGAACTGCGCATTTATACTTTTTCGCTGCGATACTACTGCCATCTGTATATTTGCATATTGCTATCACATGACTTTTGTCACTTCAGTGTATATAAATAGAAGAAAATATACGGAAATGAATCCAATATAGAAAGAGACATAGATAGACAAACGTGGACACAGTCTAAAAATCATCGAATACTAATAACAAATTTCCATTTTTCAATTTCTGCAGATTTTATTCCTGCTGGTAAAATAAGATGTTGAATTCGTGTATTTTCACATAGACATTATTGCATAAAATTCATGATTTCTTTTTTGGTAAAGCTTTAAATTCTCAACTACACTCAGACAGCTTGGAATATAGTACATTTTGTTTCCTAATTTTTCCTAATTTAAAATTACGCATCAAATGTTTATTTTATAGAAGGACTCCTTTTTGACTGCAGAATTTATTTTTAACTACAGTATTTAAGAATTCTATCTTATTTCTTAGATATTTTTTCTACTAAGGAAGACCTTTTATTAGAGGTTATTAGAGGTTTAAATTATTATAGAAAAACATAAGTTCACAATCTTACAACTTGAAAATTAATCACTTGTCAAAATTCCTACATTTTGCGAATGGAAAAGAGCAGGTTCAATTCTAAAAGATTAAATTTTAACAAGCAAAGAACCAATGATTATGCTTGATATAAATGAACTCATAAAAAAGAATCCCAAATAATTTCTGTCACCAATCAGGGAATTGATTGTATTTCTTTCGAACAATTTGCTTAAGCAGAAAATTCTAAAATCTAATTTTAAATGACACACCGAACAATTTACAATCTTCGTATATTATTGAAGTTTACGATATCAATTTTTACTTGCTTCAATCTCGGACCTCAAATAGGGAAATATTTCTTTTTTCAATAAAGAAGCATTCTTTTGTGTGAGATCGAAGTAAAAAGTCCATCTTAATTAATTAGAGAACATGACTAATGATTACATGTTGACGTATGGGCAAACAAATATTGTTATTTTTTAAAGTTCAAAGACTGTTTTAATTCCTTTTGAAATAATTGCCGTATATATATTTTTAATTCTTAAAGTATGCTTATCATTAAAATGTAATTTATTTAACCAAGCCCTTTTTACTATTTTAATCAGAAGACTCGAAGCGGTTTGATGAGATCATTTCCTTAGAGAGGAGGTAGTATTTTGTGATCTGACGATATAATTAGAGTTCGATTCGACTTTTCTTTGAAAATGCATTGTAATATGCACAGATTAAAGATATATATTATGCATTCGGAATTCTGTAGAAAATTTTGATATTGTAAATAAATAGTATATAAATTATTAATAGTATATATTAAACTTAGCCAACTCATATTAATAAATAAAAATGGCGAACCTGGTATATTAAAATTGCTTTAGTGCTTTTAAAACTTCTAAACTTTCAAAGATTATAAACACCTTCCTGAAGTTTTGGGTTTCATCGGAATTTTTTTCAGAATTTTAAAAATTCTATTACGCAAGAATGAATTTGCGATTGAATTGTTACTGAGCTGGATTCAAGAAACTGAAAAGTTTCCACATATTATTATATCTGAAATAATGAATCAAATACGTTAATTTACAAAATTTATTATAGGCTTTGGCTCCGAATAAGAGCCTGTTTTGTTTGTAATACAGGGTAAGTCAAAATGAATATAGCGATTACAAACGGCTATAACTATTTAATGAAAAAAGATATATCGATAAGATTTACACAGAATGTAGACGGAACTTCAAAATTTATTAACGTAAAGCGCACGTGCAGCCAAGCGGATGCCTGCGCATGCGCGAAATCGAACTTCGCAACGACAAGAAACCTGTTCAGCGCGGCGTCTCATTAGTGGAAATGGCTAGTCCCGTGCAGAAAGCATTCTCTGTGTTGGAATTTCACAGTTGCCGTTCTGTTATTACAGTGCAGAGAAAATTTCGTCAGCGGTACAATGAAGAACCTCCAAATGCGAACAACATACGCAGATGGCATCGGATGTTTGAGGAAACAGGATGTTGACATCCTGTGATTTCTACCTATGGGGTTATGTGAAAGACAGAGTGTTTGAGTTTCCCTTGCCCAAAACAATTGAAGAACTGAAAGTACGCATTTGTAATGCGCTTGAGTCGGTTAATGAACAAATGCTTCAGAATGTATGGCGTGAAATGGAATACCGATTAGATGTTGTCCGTGTGACCAAGGGAAGTCACATAGAACATCTATGACTTCTGTATATAAAATTTTGAAGATTCTTCTACATTCTGTGTAAATCTTATCGATAAATATTTTTTCATTAAATAGTTATAGCCGTTTGTAATCGCTATATTCATTTTGACTTACCCTGTATAATAAAGACAAAATTATTAATATTAATACATTTATGAGCAAAATGTCTCCTAAATTTTAGTCGAAGGCATACTGGTTTTTCAAAGAAGATTCTTTTCTAAGCAAATACAGATTTGACAATATTATAATTACTTTTTTCCAAACTTTTACTTTAATATATTTTATTAAAATTAAATTTGTAAATTAATCCTGCAAATTGTTACTATCAAGAATTAATCCTCATTTGGCGACGCTACTGTACACATAATATTAACCTTTACTGCGTAGCATAGTTTCTAGTTTTGGATTCAATGATCACAGTCGGAAATATCATTATTGTATTAATTTACCTCAACTTTATATATAGATCCATAATATCATGCCTTCGGATGTTTAGAAATAAAGTGTCTTCTTATAGAATGCAGCCCTATGAGAACACTAACTGAAATTTAAAGCGATGCAAATTCATGTTCGAATGATTTAACCTATTCGCTGCCAACTACGATTGTACTCGTGGTTGGCAGGGTGTTACCCATTGCCAGCACGAATATACTCGTGATACTTTCAATATATTATAACGTACAACTTGTCAAACTTGCAAACTTTTTATGGCCCCAAACATAGATATAAAAGTTTAAAAACTTGAAAAAAAGGTACAAATAAATTGTTTTTACAAAATTTCTACTTTATTTAACCCATTCGCTGCCAAGCTTAAATTGTATGAGGTTATTCCCATTGCCAACCACGAGTATACTCGTGTTTGATTTTTATACATGTAAATGATTATTTATGATAAAATATGTGTATTTATTTCGAAATAATAAAACTTAGATAAACAATAGCAAAACAGAAATGACAAGAAAAACCTCAGTTACTGACAAGGTAATTTTATTCCATTTACATGACTTAAGGTCAAGAGCTCAAGTCCAATTACGATGAACGAATTTACAACATAATATACCTAAATTAACATAATATGTCTTTTTAGAAGCGAATATAGTCATATCCATTTCCATTTAAAAGTGTAAAAAAACGAATAATAATAAAACGTTTTTCTTCTGCTCAAAACTTTGAACAAAATTTCTAAAGTCTGAATAATAATTCCCATTTATTTTTTTGCAAAATTTGAGCAAAAAAAATAAATTTAGTGATAAAGAATTTTCTAAATTCTTGTGTCAGCCACAGAGTGTTTTCATGCAGAGCAATGATTACTTTACACATAAGAAAATAGGCACTATTAAGTTTTTTAAAAATCATGAATTGATTTTGTATTTAATGAAATATAAAAATAATAATTTTTCCCCTTTATTCTTATAATTTTCTTGATAAGAGCGTCCATTCTGAGAAATTCCTTTTTTTGAAGATTCTGTATTCATTTTAACATACTTTAGGATTATTTGCCAAAAGTAGAAACGGAACTTGACAAGAACTTGGAATATCATCAATATTTTCCAGACACAACAATATATATCTTTTTGACGTTTAGTTTACAAAGTACTTCTGTGCCATTTCCAGTTAAGCGACATATGCCATTAAGCAGAGATTTCATTCTTTTATTATTATTTAAGAGAATCATTTATAAAAATACATAAAAGTTTGTCCGTTATCTGATACTTAGGCTTTAAATATACATTGATCTTTAACTCAAAAATTTATTACAATAAATTCACAATGCATCTTGTGTTAAAAGTCAATAATAAATTATTTGTAAGAAAGCTTGACTTTCAATAAAGTCTAAGACAAGATGATGTTGAATAGGTTATCGGAAAACTTTCAGAACTTGAGAAATTTAATTAATATCAGAACGCAACATGGAATGAAGAATTATGTCGAGCTCTTTTCAAGAAGCTGGGAATTCCAAATAAACTATTATCTCTTCTCTGTAATTATTTAACTCAATACATCACAAGGGAGTTTATTATAAGAAATTATTCGAAACATTTTCCGAAAGAGTGCATTGTATCAAAAATCCAAAAGAGTTCCAACTGGTTTTTGTTTAAGAACAAAATATTGCACAACTTTTATAATATCTTCGAAAGAATATTAATAGTTCAAAAGAATTCTAATAAAATTTCGGTCAAGATCATAATTATGTATATTGAGGACTTTAAACGGAAACTAATGCTACCGCATTCTGTTATGTTGAAAGAACAAAAGAGTCATGGAGGTAGGTGATTATTCCAAATTTCCAAATTTAAAATTAAATATCATAGGCAAATATGATTTTATGGTAGACATCTTTGATTAGTAGATTTTTTTAATTACAGTGGTTATCAAACCTAAATCCGTTTTTAAATATTGTTATCTATTAGAGAAGCAATTCTACTTAATTTTTATACTATTAAATTAACGCAGACAGGAAAAAAATGCTCAAAAACGTAAAACGATAAAATTAATCACTTCCCCAAATCCCTGCGCTGCTTTAAAGGAAAGAACAGATTCAATACAAAACGATTAAATTTTAACAATCACTAAAGCAATGATTATACTTGATAAACACGAATTCGTTAAAGCAATATCTAATAAAGATTAAAATGAAATCTTCTCTGCATATTTCAATGTATCATGTCAGAACATCATTTCTTGAACGGCCAAGCACCACGTGCTCGTGCGAGTTAAATTATATTTTTATTCATTTTCATTGTTTCATTGAATGAGTCACTTTAGTATTGCAAACGATCCTAAAAACTTTGTCTCGCACTTATTGTTTAAAAAAACCCATTTCCAATTTATTTCATTTCATATAATCACGAGTTCAAAATGATGTTTTTCAAGGTTTTATTTGCTGTAGTCATTAACTTATTTTTTTTTAATTCACAGCTGTTGAAAGTGCTATGGCCACACGCTATTAAAAGTTCATTTTTTGAGATGCTCGTGCAGATAACTAATTTTTTTATTTTTCGCTTACGGATTTTTGTTGACGTCCAAACCTTATCTCAAGAACATCGTCATGTTCTGACACGATAATAAGTCACCATTCAGGGGAATCTTATGAAGAAATTATTTATGATGGCAATTCTCAAATATAGTTTTATTTACCATATGAACCAATTAAAATTTTTATAAAATATTGTAACTTACGACATTTAATTTTTACAGGTTTTAGAAAAGGGAGTTTTCTTTAATGCGAGATTGAAATAAGAATTAAATTTTAATTAATTAGAGAACATGACTAATAAATAAGCGTTGACGTATGAGCGAATAAAAATCGTTATTTTTAAAAGTTAAAAGAGCTACTTTGTTTCTTTATGAAATAATTTCCATATTTTTACATTCTTAAGGATTTTTTTGCTGAAATATAATTTGTCTGACGAAGTCATTTTTATCGTCTTAATAGAAAAATCTCACAACGGTTTGACGACATCACTCCCTTAGAAAAGTGACAGAATTTTGAGACCTGCTTTCCTAATTAGTATTTAATTCGAACTTTTTACCTTTAAAATGCACAGCTATATTTTAAAATCAAATATGTACTTGATGTTTTTAGAATTCTCAAGTTATTGGTTTTGTGAATCAATGTTATATGATTTATTAACCCCTTGAACGACAATTTATTTTCAGTCAGCAATGCTCTGGCACACGATTTAATTTTCTTAGTTTTAAGAGGAGGGAATGGTATAGAAACTTACGGCTTTGTTACTCAAATAATTTGTTATTATTAAAAATAATATTTGTTTAACACATTTTTATATATACATAATTAGTGTCAGATAATTCTTCATTAATGTTTAACAAAAATATTACAGTTCTACATAGCATTTAAACGAAAGTAAGTACGTGTTTCAATATTTATACTTATATTATACTTATTATACACTCTACAATATTTATACTTATTATACACTCTAACGGTAACTGGAAGCATGTACACAAGTATATCAAAGCAATGGACTCGATATGACTTGCACATCTCTCAAAAAAAGCAAACCTCAAACCTCAGAAATTTCTGACGAGTCCAACGCGCCATTGTCAATTTGTTCAGGAAAGTTAATGACGAACTGGACTCGTCATTTCCGTTCAAGGGGTTGACAATACATATAAAATTTGAGTAACTCATATTATTGAACAAAAATGTCGAGTCGTAACTTGGCCGAAAACATTGAGCTTTCGAAGAAATATGGAGCAAAAGCATCTGCAAAGTTTATGATATTTTTTTTTCAGAACTCAAAAACTCCATTACACTAGAATGCAATAGTGATTGATGGAGTTATAGCTTAACTGCTTACAAAAATTTCCGCAAACTGTTATATCTATAATACAATTAATTAATCCAATGCATCCCGCCTAAATTTATGATAAATACTGCTACTGCAGAAAAGTCAAATTAGTTTTTTTATATATATGAAAGGCAATATAATTATTATGAATTCATTTATCAACAAAATTGATCCTAACTTATTTGGTTTTCGAAAGCTATTTTTTAGATAAATTCTCTCCTAAGGAAGTACCGAATTTGGCAACAATGTTTGATAACTCTTTATTCTTTAAATTCGAAATTTTACTTCAATAAATTGATCATAATTAAATGTCTAATTAATTTCCACTATCCTATTACTAAGGGAGAGATAATTTTCATTTGGTAATGGTACTCCTTACATCATAATTTACCCCATTTTCCCATAGGGACCCCTCTGGTGGGCACTTCGTAATTGGGGATGAGACACTTGGTGTATAGTGGTTGGATCTCGCCAACCCGATGGGTTCACTAATAGGTGGGGGTTAGACTCCTCCCATCGATGACGGAACGTATTTCCTTCAGGAAGAGTTGTACCGTGGCCGGTGATGGCCGTTAGGACTCAACTACAGTTCCCGCTAATTGTTGTTACGATGGTACGGTCACTCAGTTCCTATGGTTAATCCATGTGCCTTCGTGGCGGGTTGGCTGTTCTATGGCTTCCCATAAGGATGTATAATAGAATACTTTAAGATGTTTTAACTGAAGAATCTTCTAGCAGGAAGTTGAACGATTAAAATATATCAGAAATTGAATACCATAGTAAATTCAAGTTAGAATACTGGCAAAAACTGAGTTACTGCCAAATTAAATTTATTTTACTTGGTTCAAGTAATCTCAAAAGTTCAAACCCAGTTATAGAAAGTTAAAAATATTTTATTTACAAAACGTGTCTAAATAACAATTCACATGCTCTGCAAAGATTATATTTCTGTACTCGGAAGGATAAAATGGTAGATGAATGTCGTCATATTCATTTCAATTTCAACTTCCGAAAAACGAATAAAATATAGATTTTCAACCATATGAAAAATTGAACATAATTTCTAAAGCACTAGTAATAATATGTCATATTACTCCGCACAAAAAATAGAGCATCGTTGTAGTAATATATTTTTTAAGTATATATGTCAATAACAACTTAGTTTTGGTAATAAAGTTCAGAAAGTAGTTTACAAGCTTTAAAGAATGCACCATTTAATTTTTTATGTACTATTAATTTACTTGGTATTTAATGGAAAATTAATTGGATAACGTTTTACATTTCTCCTATTACTTTCTTATAAATTCATTCATTTTAAGGTATTTTTCTCTAGGAAGTTTCTTTATCATTTCAACACACATTTAGGACTATTTGCCAAAAGTAGAATTGGAACGGGACAAGGATTCTGAATATCATCAATATTTTCCTAACAAAACAATATATATCTATTTGACCGTTACTTTACTAAGTACTTCTGGGCCAACAGTAGCTAAACGATGATATAATATTAAAAAAAGTTTGAATTTTTTTATTATTATAGAAAAGAAGCAATTATATATACACACACAAAAATACATTAACTATCCAATTCTTAAGCTACAATCATGCATAGATTTTGAATTTCAGAACGTATTACAATACATTCAAAATTAATCTTATTCTAAAAAATAATAATAAAGATGAATACAATACAATAAGATAATTCGGTACTTACGTATTAGACCGTCTTCGCCAACGGTCGCCAACTGTTTAGTAACTCATTGACGATGGATTTAAATTTGGCGATAAAGATCAACGGATTATACCATTGTCGGATTGCCATAATTGGCTTTTTAGCGACTCATTAGCGACTACTTCGAATTTGGCGATAAAGTTGGACGGTCTGATACGTAAGTACCTAAAGGTATTCGTAAGAAAGCTTAACTTTCAATGTCTCAAACAAGATTCATCCGAAAAACTTATAGGAATACTTTCAGAACTTGTGAATTCCAACTAAAACCAGAATACAACACAGAAGGACAGTTAATATGTATCTCTTTTCGAGAGGCCGAGAATTTCAAATAAACTCTACACTGAAATTAATAAACTCAATGCATCAAATGTAAGTTTATTACAAGATATGAAAGTGGATTCGAAATATGTTCTGAAATAATACATTGTATCAGAAACATAGAAAATGATAAAAGGGTTCTTCGTTTAAGAACAAAACGGCACGCTAGTTTTAATGTGTCTTTGAAAGGATTCTAATAGCCCAATGGATTTCAAATAACAGTTCATTGAAGAACAGAATGGGATACATCTTTTATTGTGACTTTGAAAGGGAACTAATGCCGCTGTAGTCTGTTATGTTGATAGAACAAAAGACACATCGAGGCAGGTGCTTATCTCGAATTGTTTACGGAGCATTTTAACGATCCTCGAAGAGAACTACCTTCTTGCCTCATTTATAAATCAGCAGGTGTCTTTCTCTAGTTCTTTTCTCAGGATTTATCCTCCAGATTTATTTCCTATTACTTCCGAATCTTAACCAAATCTTGGAAACCATTTTTTTAGTTTGAAGTGTTGGAGTAGAAGCCACTAGCTCGTAAAAAAGTTAAACATCTGCAGAATTACAGCAAAGGAAATTGAGAGCTTCAATTTTTATGTTTCGATTTCTGAAAGGACCAATTTTACCAATTAGTTTAATTCATTTTGAAAGAGTTATTTAAAAGAGAAAAAAATCCTACTGAAAATTTTTGTCTCCAGTAATATCCTCTGGCATTGAATTTTTTAATGATTGTTTCTACATGTTGATGTTTTTTTCTAAGTCAAAACCAATAGCTTCTGAAATTTGTTGAAAAAAAGATACGTTTTTTTCCATTGAATGCATAAAAAGTATCTTCAGCAAGAGAAATGTTTTTCAGTTTACCAGATTATAAATGAAGTTATTGCAAAAAAAACGGAAATAAAATGTTCCTTTTTCCTTCTGTTAAGTGAATTTCAGACACAAGATAATAAAAAGTCATCTATTATTCGAATTCAATTGGTAGGAAATGATTTTTAATTTCTTTTGTTTGATGAATCGACTCTGTTTAATTCACAACTAATAAAACGAATGAACATTTCGATCAACACTTTTCTTTCAGAATTATGAAATTTTCAAATAACTACAATCAAATTTAATGAAAATCAATATCAATTATTTTATGTTTATTGATTTCAATTAAAGTTTAATATGATAAATAATATAAATTGAGGAGTAAAGGGGTGTCGGGTTTGTGACAATTATGTTCTAGAACATTCGAGAGTCATCTAGTTGACCAGATCAACTCGGAGTTAAGACATTTTTGCTGGATAAGTTTGAAAAATATTCTACCTTTATATTATATGCTAAGTATCGATGATACTTGTAGAATTATAAGTGTAATATTAAATTTCATAAGGTATTAAAGGTTTTTTTTTCGCCACATAAAGTAGTGGATTCAATGCCCCCTGCATCACACTAGGGAACCATAGTTTCGAAATATCTTTGACATGAATTTAGCATTCTTACTAAATCGATTATGTGATCCTAGAAATTTACAGTACGTTACTGAAAACTGTATTTGTATTTTAGATGCATTGTTAAAAATCATTTGAAGCTAAATTTTTAAACATTTACAATTGTAAACACAAAATCAAATACTAAATTTAATATATTTAAGTCACTAATTTTTTTGAATTATCGTGTTGACATGCTTGTGAAGCGATAGAATATCATACTGTGGACAGAATAAGTTCCAAATTGATATTCACATTTTAAATGTTATTTTTGTGTACTAAAATTTGTTTATCTCATCCTCTTCGCTTTATTGTTTTTCTGTTAACTTATATTCGGACAAACGAAAAGATTTCCTCTGACTGAATTTGTCGCCAAATTTAACAGAAATCTACGAGTTTGACATGGAATCCACTTACTGAAATTTTTCCATTTAGTTTAAATCCCTTTTGATTGATCTTCTTTTTCTTCTTGTTACTTATGGCACTTGCCATGGGAGAGCCCGCTGATACAGCAGCAGATTTTAAGCCGAATGAGCGTCTCTTGTTTTTGAAGTTGCGTCAACAAGGGCCAAGAAAACGACTTTTGCTACAAACTCATCACATTCGCTTGTACAGCCCCTTTGTGCAGGGGGGCACAGTCACACATCTCACAGATAGCACACAGAAGAACAACCATGCCCGAACCGGGACTCGAACTCGAGACCCACCAAAATATTTATTATTAATTATTGAATAATCTAGAATTAAAAATTGAATTTCCATAAACAAACTTGAATCAAGGAAGAAGAAAAACACAGCCATATAACCAGAATTCTTTATCTGATTTAGTAGAATCTTAAGATTTCTGAAAGGCATTGCAGTAATTAAATAAATCGTTTCCCAAGAAACTCAAGGTATATACAACTCTATTATATGTATATATTGTTGTTGTTACTAATGGCAATTGGAGTGTACAAGTGCGTTGACGGCGTCTACGATTTTAAGCCAAATCAGCGTCTCTAGTTTTTGAAGTAGCGCCAATTAGGGCCGAGAGTACAACTTTAGCTGCACACTCATAACATTCAATTGCATAGCCTCTTTGGGCAGGGGGGTACAGTCTCAAATCTCACAGAAAGTACACAGAAGAACAACCTTGCCCTAACAGGGATTCGAACCCGTGACTCCCAAAACACAAGGAAGATTAGCTATCTCTGAGCCTAAAAGCCGGCAAAATTTATCTTTGTCCCATACAGATCGGTAGACAAAAGAGACATAATGTTAAATATCTACTCTTCGTATTTCGGAAGATATAAAATGGTGGATTCATGAAAATATGAATTAAGAATTTTTCTGATGATTACATCACTTTGGATACGAGAAGTTAAAAAAACGTGTTAGTTTATATTTTTTCTTAGCTCCTTTTCAAATGTCCTTTTTACACTAATGTTTCTTTGTACTCATTGCCTTTCTCAGAAATCAACAGTTTTTGAGATTTTTTTTGTAATTTATAAAATTAACAAAGTTAAAAGTATAACAGCATGTCAGGATGTATTACAATACTAAAATTGGTCTCTTTCATCAACAGAAGAAAACACACACGTGATCTTGATTTGGCGAATAAAATGGAAAATTGATTAAGATCTACATATATCGTATATCAATTTTTTTTATCTCAGCTATTGATTTTTTATAAATTATGGCTTTCATACACATTCGAATATAAAAATAATGACTATAAAATTGACTTTTAGACGGATATGGTTCCAATTCTGATAGAAATTTATATATATTAACCACTTAACCGGTTTGCCCGTACGCCGTACGTGCATCGATTTATCGAATTTTGATAGTTGTAATCAAAAAATAAATCATTCATAACAATTATAATTCAATAGTAAAGGGACTTCGAATACGTATATAAGCTTAGTATTCCGTGGATTTCCCTTTGAATCAAAATAAGAAAATATTCCCAAAATAGAAGGTGTCATTTTATTAGATAGCAAGGAAAAAAACAGTTAAGGGGTTAAAAGTTTAAAAGAGGAGTATGAATTTTTCATACTATTCCCTTTAACACGGAAATATGCCATATAAACAGGAAAATGAAGCAACTATCAGAACAACCAGCCTTATCTTTTCAATCTGTTACCTCTTAATTGAAATATTTTTTCAGCAGAAATGATAATCTATTGTTAACTCTCACAAATAAATTTGAATTATTACTAAAACGTGCTTATGCATATAATTAAAATCGGTACTTCCGCATTAAGCCGTCTATTTTTATCGCCAAATTTGAAGGTGTCACCAATCAGCTGATAAACCACCAATAATGGTAAACAATCATTATTATTTTATAAATTGTGAAAATCTTAACTGTCATCCGCCATTATTTGCAGGCGACAGGTTGGCCCATCGAAGGTATAATACGTAAGTACCTTGAATCTGTATCTCATTCATTAGAATCTTAAGACTTTTGACAAACATAACAAAAATTTAGCAAATGTCTTCCCAGGGAACTCAAGGCAATATATAATTCAATTACCCGATAGTAAAAAAAAAACCCCATTAAAAAGGCAAATTATTTATTTCATTCTTAATTTTTCTTCTCTTTTTTAAACTTAAACACCATTTGCAATATTTATTTTACTGTAGAAAACATCTTTGACGGCTGAATTATTTTTTAACTACAATGGTTAAGAAATCTAAATTTTTTAATGCCTTTTTTCTATCAGCGAAGTGCCTTAACATGATTTTTAAGCTAAGAATCCCTTACATACAGAAATAAAAAGCTCACATATGTACCACTTGAAAATTAATCGCTTAAAAAGACCCTGCTCTTTATAATAAAAAAGATTACATTTTAACAAGCATAGAATCAGTGATTAAACTTGGTATATATGAATTCGTAAAAAGGATCCCAAATACTTTCCATCGCCCGTCAGGGTATTGATTGTATTTCTTTAGAACAAATTGTTTATGTGGGGATTTTTAAAATCTAATTATTAAATGACACATGAAACAATTAACAATCTTTGTACATTATTGAGACTTATGAGATTTAATTTTTAATTACTTTAATCTGTATGTGAAACTTAGGAAATTTCCTTTTTCAAAAAGGATGCTTTATTTTATGCGAGATCGAAGGAAGAATAAAATTTTAATTAATTAATTAGAGAACATAACTAATTAATACGCTTTGACTTACGAACAAATAAAATGGTTGCTTTTTAAAGTTCAGTGGACTGTTTAAACTTCTTTTGAAATAATTCCCGTATTTTTGCATTTTTAAGGTAAGCTTATAGTTGCGATGTAATTTGTTTATTAAAGTCATTTTTACCTTCTTAATCAGAAAGTCTCGAAACGGTGGGATGAAATTTTTCCTTTAAAAGGTGATAGAGTTTTGTGATCTGCTTACGTAATTAGGATCCAATTCGAATTTTTTCCCTTGAAAATACATAATCATATAGTAACATTAAAGATGTAAATTAGGGTGGAACGATAAAATTGATTTTTAATTTGTAACAAAATGGGAAAAAATACTTTTTGATGTAGATAAAGTAAATCATAGAGATGAAAATACAGAATTAGATCTTGAGATGCCGCAAAGATATTCCTTTGACACAGACAAAGAAAGATAAAGTTTCATGAAATTGAAATGTTTACTACATTTTAAAAGCTTATTATGCGGAATAATGCAAGTTTTTATTTTTAATTTGTAATACTGCCTTTTGGTGCAAATAAGACAAAAATTCTAAGAACGATTAAAGTACATTTTGGAGTGCCTTAAGGACGTTAAAGCTTGGAGGGCCGGGGTATCCTGGTTGGTAAAACGTTGGACTCATCATCCTTAGGTTACGAGTTCGAAACTCACCGGAAAAAACATTCCCCGAGTGTAATGGCGGCTGGCGCTCGTTATATTTGTTCGTGTTCGCAGAGTCCTCCATGTCAAGAGTAATATCACTGCGGGTACTGGGTCAGAGACGATAGATCTCTGATCCAGGTCTAAATTACGATTTGAGATGAGTGAATGAATTTGCATGAATGAACTCCGCCCCCTAAAAAGGTTTGTGGCGTGTGCGTAGCTAAGTCGTACTCTTGGCCCAAGATGGTGCTACTTGTAAAACAAGAGACGAATATCTCAAGCCTTAAATCTGCTCGTGTATCGACGGGGCTTGTCCATGGCAAGTCTATAAGTAACAACAACAACAAGCGTAATTAGGATTTTTCGATTATGAAATAAAAAGCTAAATAGGCCTTGTCCTATGAATTGAAGAATTTACTATTGTACTAGTATGACAATGAATAATCTCCTGAGTGATTTTTTATTGATGGGAGGCGCAGACTTTTTTTTGCTTGGTGACAAGGATGGAAGGACAGAGCTAGTTTCAAATCAGTAGCTTTGTCAAGTTCAGCTGAGATGGTGTCTTCTATCCGTCTATTGTGTAACTGATTTGTTAGTTTGTGGACTTGCAGGCTTTACTGTGAGGAAAGTTTTAGTTTAAGGGCCGGGATAGCCTGGTTGGTAGAGCGTTGGACTCGTACTCCTAAGGTTACGAGTTCGAAACTCACCGGCCAAAAGATTCCCCGAGTGTGTGGTGGCTGGCGCTCGTTAAACCTGTTCATGGTCCCAAAGTCCTCCATGTCGAGAGTTATACGACTAGGGGTACTGGGTCAGATGTGATCGTTCTCTGTTTCAGGTCTGAATTACGATCTCAGATGAATGAATGAAGTCCGCCCCTTAAAAAGTGTTGTGAGGTGTGTGTACTAAGTCATACTCTTGGCCCTAGATGACACTACTTGTAAAACAAGAGACGCATATCTCCGGTATAAAATCAATTGATGTATCAGCGTGGCTTGTCCATGTTAAGTGTCATAAGTAACAACAACAACTACTGTTAGGATAAATGACTTAGTCTACATTATTAAAGACAAGACAAATATTAGAGTGTTCTATTTTCGGGAAATTTAGTGGTATGCTTGAAGTTGAGCTCACTACTTACTAGTCTCTTAAGAAGTGCTACTGTTACCTTAGATAAAAATCTCAAAATTGCTTCAGAGAAGGATCTTTCTTTTAGCGAAATGTGTGATACTTTAGTTCACATAATAGAACAAATATGGTCAGTATCTTCTATTTCCATTGAGTATATCAAAAGAATTTCATAAATTATAAAAGATTATCATGCTAAATACAGGAATTTGTTATTGGTCTAAAAGCAGAAAATACCAGATAAGTTTGTTCCAAATCTCTCACTAAATAGTGAGAAGAAGAAGCTAACCTTTTATTTAATATTGCTGACATAAAACAAAGAAAAAGGGAGACTTATGAAATAAAAGGCTAGAAAATAACACTTTTCTAACCGGAAAAGTGTTATGGATAACATTAATATCGCTACCACAAGTGGTTTGAGGAAGGAAAAAACAAGAAATAGTTAAGAACTACAGACAATAGTTTAACTTTATTCATGAACCGACAAAAAAAATACTGGTGCATCAGAAACGATTACTGATGACAATGACAATACTGCAGAACAACAGTGTCCTTTACAAAAAGAGACGAACCAACGAGATACATCAAATAGACAAGAAGAGATAAAACTACCAGATGCCAGTGTGATTTAGTATTAAGTTAAAGCATTCATGTACTTCCAGCTCCAAACATCTAATGATCACGTTATCTCTCTGACAATCTCAAGAACTTTATAGACCAGATTATTCAAACAAATGGGTACTTTGCTGCTTCATGAAATGTCCTTTCGTTCATGCTAAGTGATGAAGGTAAAATTCAAAGAGAATTTAGTTTGCGAAATGTCTTAAAAGCAAGAACAGAAAATAAAGACAGAGTCGGGAAGTTTACTGTCCCATGATAAACTTCGATGTAAAGGATTATATCTACATTATCCCAGGACTTGGAAATAGCTTAACTGACCCCCTCCTCTCCATTTTGAAGGATGTTATCAAAGCGACTCTCTGAAAGACTTCACACGCAAGACATCTGAAACTGAACCAAATAGTATAGGGCATGGGTTCTCAAACTTTTAGACATTGCGACCTCCTTTTTAGACTAAGTATTTTGGAGACCCCCAAAAGCTTTAACTTTATCTAAAGTTTAGACATAGATTTTAAAAAATTTACACGTACTCAAGAGTTTGTAGAGTATGTGTCGGGTATTGGCGCCACATCCCCTGATACTTCATCTTTCTCCTTACTAGTGTCATCTTATCTCGAAGCTTTGATTGGACAGTTTACAGACTACGTTCCAGTTAAGGATATGAGTGGGGCTGTGTGGATAGCCAATCCATTCAATGAGCAAGCAATAACAAAAGCTGAGCTAACTGTCCATCATCATGATCAACTGATAGAGATTTCAAGTGATCAGTCAGCTAAAGTAACTTTTAACATAGCTTATATCGACACATTTTGAATACGTATTAAAAAGGAATACCCAGAACTGTCCACAATAGCATTAAAAATTTTGATGTCATTTTCTACACATAACCACTGTGAACAAGGATTCTCCATAATGATAAATTAAAAAACAAACTCAAGAAATCGTTTGACACTGGAAAATTACATTGTTTTGTGTGTTACAAAGCTCATTCCAGACATTAAAAAGTTGGTTAATTCCAAACAAGCTCATTTGTCCAATTAACTAATAGAATACAAAATACAACTTGTATGTGTATTAAAAGCTTCATGTGTACTCTTTTTTAAATGAAAACTACAGTAATAAATTAATTTTCTTTAAACCTTTCTTCCACATCTCACAATCCCCCTGGACACATCCCGTGACCCCCCTGTGGGTCGCGACCCACCTTTTGAGAACCACTGGTATAGGGTAATCGGTTGTCAACTTTCCCCGGATTCCTTGTCACATGCACGCAGTGGATAGAGCTGCAAAACTGGTGGTCCATTTCGCACAAAATGTCATTAGCTCAATCGCAAGAGAAGGATACATAAAAGCGAAAATTGAATCACGAGTAAATTTCCCAACATTTAAAAAAATTATATATGTACAAAAAAAAGCATGTATACATTTTTTTTTAAAAAGATTAAATTGGGATTGAAATAGAAACAGAAATTCTGTAGAAATAAGATTTGTAATCATTAGGGACGCAGAAGAAAAAAAAAACGTGGAATTTGACAAAAAATATTATTATTATATTTGTAATTTAATAGTTTTTTTTATGATTGGAATGCTTATATATGTATTTGAAATCATCTTTTGTAGCATTATATGAATGAAAAAATTCATATAATATGTTTGACGGCTTTGCTTTGTTTGCTTGCGTCAAGTGTGTCTGACGATTTAGCTTTTGCTTGCGGGAAGATGGCACCACAACCGTTACAGAAGGTTGCGTTGCCAAGGTCACTAATGTACCGAATGAAGGTAGCGATACGAGCCTGCGACGCTAGGGTCGGTAGCCGAGTAACATAACCACTACACCAGAAATCGACTTCGGTAACGCGGATGTTATCTGGCTTATGAAACTAGCGCCACAAACCTATTTTATTGATGATAATAATTTTTCAGTATTATTACATACTATAAGCTCCTTATGGCATCTAGATATATTTGTATTGCAACCAATTTTTTAAAAATTCTTTTTAAACCTAAAAGTTTCTAAAATCTAAAAAACATGTAAAGGCTCTTTTTAAAAATTTCCATTTCTCATTTTTTTGAAATTTTAATTTTTTTGCAGCACTTAAAGATTATGTGATATTAGAACCAAATTAAAAAAAAATTGAATCTAAAATGCAACTTTTTCACACTGTTGAAGAACTAAAATTAAAAAGAAAACATTTTTTTTACCCTAATGCATATTATGTATACAGAATTCTCCAGAAATTGTTTTATTGTGAATAAATAATTTAAATAATAATGAGGAAATATATTAAGCTTTTATTACTCTTATTAACTAACAAGAATATCAGAAGGGAATAAGAATTGTCTGAACTATTGTAGAACATCAAAACTTAGAAACAAAAAGTATCGGAAATATTTACGAGAATTTTCCTCAGAACTTGGAGAAATCCGATTAAGCTAGAAAGCAGTAACGATTGATGGGTCCTAGTTTAACTGTTTTCAGGAAGCTGTCAAATTTTCCCAAACCGTTATGTCTGCAATAAAATTAATTAGTCTAATACATCACGCATAGATTTATTATGAGAACTGCTAATGAATAAATTTAGTTTGTTGCAGAAGAAGCAGGATTATTATTATGAATTCATTAACGAACAAAATGGCTCATGACTTATTTGGTTTTCGAAGGCATGCTGTTTTTCGAGAAAGATTCTTTTCTCAATTAGTATTGATTGGATACAAGTCTTTGTAATTATTTTCTTCTTGAAATTCTATTTTTACATCAATATATTTTATCATAAATAAACCGCCAAATTAATCTCGAAGTCTTGCATAGTAATATAATCTTGTTATTATGCTAGACATAATCCTCATTCGGCTGTGTTAATCTATTTATAGAGTTCACTTTTAATGCGTAATATAGTTTTAATATTTGGATTCAATAGGCAAAGCTGAAAATAACATTATTATTCTAATATAGCTCAATTTCTTATAGAGACGCATAACATGTAACTTCAGATGTTTGGAACTGAAGCTTTCTCTAGCATGATGGTGTATAGTTAGAAAAATAGCAGAATTCGAAAGATAATATAAATTGACAATAGGATGTTTCAAGGTGGCAGAGAATGGTTGTTCTAGACTACTTTTTTTTCATTTACTCCAAGTAATGTCAAGAGTTGAAGTCCAGTTACAAAGAGTTAATGCAAAATATCTCTTAATAATATGTTGCTGTTGTAGCACTCGTGTCCAGCTTTACAACGGAAAGAAGGGTGCAGTAGCTTCTGAGGGCATGGCATAGGTATACTCCGTCCCGGCTGAAGCCATTCGGATATAACGATAAGCTGCCGCAAGGCAACCCCCACCGAGCACGGAAGTGCAGTTAATCAACTTAATTATCGTAAAAATTAATTCAAAGGACCAGATCGGAAAATGAAAAGAATTTAAATTCTCAAAAATTGTCACCGTGTCTCCAAGTAATAATTATCAAACATTTCAGCAATTATTAGAGGAACATAAAATTATAAACAACGTTAACTAAGAAAATGCTGTTAAAAAGGAAAAGGTATACACATTTCAACAGTTATTAGAGGAACATAAAAAATGTAAAGAACGTTAACTAAGAAAATACTGTTAAAAAGAAAAGTATAAAACAACTATATACAAAGTAAGCTCTTGGTAACCCAAAAGCAAATAACATGCACACAAAATATTGTTTCCATATACAATATAGACGTAAGAAAACTAATGTCAAAGCAAGCTCCTGAGGGTATGGACTCTTGAGCACCCGAGGGCAAAAGTTGGTTTCTAGCTCACACGCCTCACAAACCCATTTTAATGGGAGGACTACATTCATGCATTTCATTCATTCACCCACGGATCGTAATTGAGATCTGAAACACATAACTATCACCTCTGACTCAGTGACCCCAATAGTATACTCTAGCCATGGTGGACTTTGTGATCACGTCAGATTTAACGTGTGCCAGCCACCACACACACTGAGAGTCTTCAGGTTGTGGGCTGGAACTCGCAGTCCAAGGGATGCGAATCCAATGCTTTATTAAACAGGCTATCCTGGCCTTCTTAATAATATAATAGGCATTAATAGTAAATAAATATCAATTAATAATTCTATGAAAAGTTTCCAATTGTATACTCAGGATGGCAAAGGCTGTTTTGGAAGTGAATATTGTCCTATTCAGATCTATTTGAACTTCCGAAAAAAAGAATAATAATACACCTCATACAAATATTTGAGCAAAAAATCAATGCAATAAAAACTTATCGTTTTTTAAATATTTGTGTTAGTAACAAATTAAGCTATGTCATGCAGTGTAGCAAGTATTGAACAGTTAGGAAATTTGCAGAATTAAAATATTTATTTGCCATAATTTTATTTCGTATTTGCAGGAATATTAAAAGGATAAAGCTTTTTCCAATCATTGCAATTAATTTCTTGAAAAATGAGTCGTTTTTAAGGTATTTTTTTTTGTTTGAGAACATTTATTCATTTGAACGCTTTTTTTGCCAAGAGTATTTGCCAAAAGTAGAATGGGAAGTGACAACGGAATATAATCAATATTTTACAGACGCAACAAAATATGTCTTTTTTTATTATTACTTTGCTAAGCACATCCCCACCAACTGCAGTTGACCCTAACTATTACATTAACCGTTTGAGTGTGCAAAGCGCTATGGCGCTTTTTGAATCGAGAATGCGGAGACTCTGCTGTTTGTTAGTATAATTTTCGCATCTATTCATATCAATTATAGTTTTTATTCATTTTATTCAATTGTCATTTACAATAGCATAAGAATTAAAGTAAAGTGGTAAGTAGAAATGGAGTACACCCATGGATTGTGGTATGGTTGAAAAAATGAGTCAATAAATACAAGATAAATAGCGTTTTGATTTCAATTTTTTAAAATCATCATCAGTTCTGTAAGGGTAAGGGATAAATTTTACAAAAAAAGATTGTTTATGTACAAAAAAAGTTATATAAGAATAATTAACTCGCTTTTCTACCCAACCAGAATCCACAGCTCTAATACATTACTGTTTATCACCGTGTTTTATTTAGTAATTTATTTGTAGTAAAAGTATTGTTTTATGGGAATTATAAATGGTTTTCATTTTTCAACAAGTGTTGTTGCGGTTACTTATGGCACTTGCCTATGGACAAGCCCCCCGCTGATACAACAACAGATTTAAACCTAAAGGAGCGTCTCTTGTTTTTCAAATAGCGCCAACTAGAGCCAAGAGTACGACTTAGCTACACACTCACCACATTCGCTTGCACAGCCCTTTTCTACGGGGGGGGGGACACATTCACACATCTCACAGATAAGAAGATGCGCTACCTCTGTGCCAGAAAGCCGACCTTGAGCAAGTGTTATACTGATAATAAAGACAGACACTAAAAATGCCACAAGAAAGTTACTAATAAGTAAAAAGTTTTCTTTAGAAAAACTGCTTGGCGAAACTTGTGACATTGGAATGTATGGAGTAATAAAAATGGTAAAGGAATTAAACGATCCAACTTAATCTGCACTATAAGTTTAAAAAAGTAATTCGCGGAATTTTTGCAGCAAAACATTCTTTTAATAAGTGACAATAAAAAAACATTTTTGTTGATCAAAATTACTTGTTACATAATAATTAGTCTTAATTATAACTATTTTGATTGTTTTTCAAAAAAAATTACTACGCATGTCATTCCGCACTTTTAAAGATGATGATGATGATGATGTCGTGTTCGCTTTTTATCACGGAAAGAGGGGTGCAGTAGCTTCTGAGGGTATGAACCCCTAAACACCTGAGGGAAGAAGTCTGACTTCTAGCTCATGCGAGGATGAAGCACTCACCCACACGCTTGCCCAGCTCCTTTTTACAAGGGAGACATCCTACAGATAGCACTCAGAAGAACAACCATGCCCGGATCGAGACTCCCAGAACACGAGGAAGACGCGCTACCTCTGTGCCAGAAAGCCGGCCTTGAACAAGTGTTATACTGATAATTACGAAAGCCACTAAAATGCCACAAGAAAGTTACTAATAAGTAAAAAGTTTTCTTTAGAAAAATTTCTGGGCGAAACTTGCGACATTGTGATGTATGCAGTAATAAATATGGTAATGGAATTAAAATAATCAACTTAATTTGCACTATACATAAAAAAGTAATTCAAATAATTTGTGCATCAAAAAATTCTTTTAATAAGTGAGAATAAAAAACATTTTTGTTGATCAAAATTACTTTTTATAGTAATTAGTCTTACTTATAGCTAATTTTATTGTTTTGCAAAAAAAATTACTACGCATTTCATTCCGAAATTTTAGCACGTATATAAAGAAATTTTTCAGCACTCAAACAGTTAAGAACAAAACGGTTCACAACTTTTATTGTGTTCTTCGAAAGAATATTAACAGCCCAAAGGAATTCAAATAACAGTTCATTGAAAAACAGAATTGGGTGCATCTTTCATGGTGACTTTGGACGGGCACTAATGCCGCTGTAGTCTGTTATGTTGATAGAACAAAGGGCACATCGAGGCAGGTGCTTATCTCGAATTGTTTACGGAGCATTTTAGCGATCCTCGAAAGAGAGCTCCTCTCTTGATTCATTTATAAAACAGCAGGTGTCTTTCTCCATTTCTTTTCTCAGGATTTATCCTCTGGATTTAGTTCCCATTAGTTTCGCGTCTAAACCAAATCTGGGAAGCCCTTTTTTGGTTTGATATGTTCGAATAGCCGACACCATTACGATAGAAAGCGTAAAAGAGATAAGCAATTATTTACAGCAACGGATATTGTGTTCCTTAATTTTGATGTTTTGATTCCGGAAAAAAAGTTTCCTTTCAACCAATTAATTTAATTTATTTTGAATTAGTTTTTTTAAAATAGAAAAAAAGTTAATGGAAAATAGGGCCTCCGGTTATAGTCATTGGCTTTAAATTTCTTACCGATTCTTTTTTATATGTTGATGCTTTTTCCTAATGTTAAAAGCAACAGATTCTGATTTTTTTTAAAAAAAGATGTTTTTTATGTAATATATAAGAAATATCTTAAATAAAGACTACGCTTTTTTCAATTTAAAGGTTTATAAATAAAATAATTTCAAAAGAAAGGCAACAAGATTTTTTTTGAGTCCATTAAATGATCATCAGAGGTAAGATTACAATCCAACATCTTTAATTATTTAAATTTTTTTGCCGCATCCACAATTGGTAATTAAAAAACTAAAAAAATGAATGATTAATTTTATAATTTTTCTATAAGAAATTTGAAACTTTTCGTATAAATATAAATTCAAAGAAAATCAATATGATTAATAAAATCAATTTTGTATATATAAAAAAATTTATAGGAGAATAATTATTCTACATAGTATTTTATAAATTACCCAGTTTTATAATCGAAGAAAGTTTAATTCACCAATTAAAATGAATGCAATTCTATTGGTATTTATCAACTAAATATCCATCATTTAAAAATGAATTAAGGACGATGTATAATTTTATAGTGGTAAAATACAACAGTAAATTAAAATAATTATGAAATGAATCAATCAAATTATTTGAAAATCCTCATAATAAAAATTGTAAGTAATAAATAACGATATATTTTGTATCCAACAAATTTATAATAATGTGATATTTAGTAATATTTTTGGCAGTTGATATTTTTATTACGTTATGATTATATTAAATACTAGCCGCCTTTGGCGACCAGTCGGTTCGCCAGTATTAATGCTCGCTAAAATTTTCGTATAATATATTATGTAGCTGTGTCTCATAACAGGTTTCTCACCAAAATATTTTTAAACCAAACAAATTTTGATAATCATATAATTCATTTATAGTATTATTTTCTTCAGATCTTCTGTTCATAGTACTACTCATCTTTCCCTTTCTATCCGAGCAATGATTGTCCCGGAATTAATATTTTACTTAAATGGTGGAGAGAAAGGTCTAAAATTCTACGTTTTTATAGAATAATGAGATTCAAATTTTCATAAATGTAAACACACTAAACAAATAAAGACACAATTGGTTTTCAAGAGATGCAAAAGTTTAAAACCAGCTTGGAAAATGCCTCGCACAGAGGAAATAATATTGAAACACACACATCCTTCTTTTCTTTTTTTCTATATCCTTTTTTCTTCACTAATTTTTTGTTTCTACGAACCCTATTTTCCCTTTGTTATTCTTTTTTTTCTTCCCTGCCCAAATTTTATTTTGAGCAGGCATAGATTAAATATTCATACAGACTAATAATAAAAGCAGCTATTTTCTTTCATTTTTTAACATCCCGTTATCTATGAATGAAACCCAACTGACTTCGCGTATTTCTTTCTAAACAAATCATAATTTATTACTTCCTGCTATCTCACTCAGTTGGTGTGGGGGAAGGAAATGAAGATTTTGGGCGGGAAAGTAAGAAAAGTGTCGCTTTAACATTTTCCTAACAGTTTTTTCCTTTTTTCTCTCCATAACAACCATCCTCGTGTCTTAACGAAAATATTACAAAAAAATTAGCCAAATTGGTTGAGCCGTTCTCCAGTTTTGCGCTTAGCAACGCATTTCGAGTTGCATTTTTATTAATATAGATTATGTAAATACAATATTATGATTAACAAAACTTTTCTTTGTTTTTAACTTTATCTTTTGTATGAAATATTGAGCACATAAAAATACTCCAATAAATTGAAACAATTTACTAACAATCTTTTTCTTACTACAAAATACGAAGTTCGCTATGTATTTGTACATAGTGTAAAATTAGGTCTCCTGAAAACGTCTGCAAGTGTGAAAAATAAATACTTAATTGATTATGGAACTATTAAAATATTTTTGTAGAGCTATTATTGGGAAAGGTTTTAGAATACTGAAGGCAAATCAAAATAGAGAAAGGAGTTTTATAACTGCATTTTTAAACACGATTTGTAGTTAAAAACCGATTTTCTTACAAGTATTCGTGCATGTGCAAAACCACAGTATCTATGCTTCGCACTTATCTGCGCACGCGCGAAAACTGCAAACTGCGCATGTGCAAATAGCAAGAACTGAGGTATACATATGCAGAACCTTTCTTTGGATATGATTCTATTTCCCCGTTTCAGGGTCAATACGGAAAACATGAAATAACGAAATCCTTTTTAGCAATCCTTTTTGTATGCAACAATCTTTTGTAGCAGTCATTTTTATTTGCAAGAGAAAGGGCTTGCTTTCTATTCAAATGGAAATATAAAACGCTTCCATTAAAAAAAGTCTTAAAACTTTAATTTTGACTTTTTAATATTAAAAATAATTTTTAATGATAAAAGTATATGCTAGATAGGCGAATATTATAATTTCATTTTTTAAAAAAAAGTAGTTTTAATCAATGAATATATTATTTTTTAAAGTTATAAATACAAGTGCAAATTTTTGTATTAATATTAGAGGTTTTAGAATTTTTTTATCTTCTAATTTCGAAAATAATGGAGCTAATTAATAAAATTTGGTTGCCGTGAAAAAAAAATGATTGTAGTTGCGAAATTTGATAAGAAAAGTAGGCGTTGACATTGGAATGATAAAATTTCATTATATTGACAGCCACTTATGAAATTTTTAATTCAAAATTCTTTAAGAGTTTATTACAAAAGATACCATTTTTATAACTGCACGATGCCAAGAAAAAAAAACATGGTGATCCTTTTTTCCCCATAATTGCTCATTCAGCTATGTGTAAAACATTAAACTATTATTAGTAAATATAAATTAGGTTAGGTTTCATTTAAACTCACTATAATTGAAGATTTTCAAATCTGCTTTTTACACACGAAAAGAGGATTAATTTTCTAGTATGCTCGTTGCCTCAAATGAAGAAAAAATTATAGTATTTAGTAGCTATCCACCATAACAATTTTTTGTCACAGATGATGACTACTGACTATTATAATGCATATTTCATTGTTTTTATCACTATATATTTAAAGCGACCAGGGACCTTTAAATAACTGTTTGCAATTTTTATCTTAGCAATTTGAATTTTACAGGCCTTAAGAGTAATACTATAGGAGATGACACACAAAATTGTAAAGTATTATATTAATTTATTTATGAGTTTGGGATGTTAATATAATACAATATTAGCGATAAATAACGTTAATGAAAAATGTTCCATGCGCTCCAAATTTGTTCGAAAGCACTCCAATTTTTATTAGTACTTACTCTAATCCTTTTGAAACAAAAATTGGGATTAAACTTGTCATCTCCTACAGTGTAACTCTTAATGCCTGTAAAATTTCGAATTGCTAAGATAAAAATTGCAAAAAATCATTTGAAAGGTCAATGTTAGCCTTAATTATTTTAAGAAAAAGAAATGAAAGGATATCTTTTACAGCTCAATTCGTATAAATATTTATTATTTCCTAAGCTTTTAGTTTAATTATTCTCTTTGCATTGAGTCAACATTTTCTAACTTAATAATTAAACTTTAAATTGAATCTTTCAATACATAACAAAAAAAAAAGAGAAAGTACTCTACATCATTTAAAATTAAAGCCTTTTTCTTCCATTAAAAATTCACCACTGAACAAGAATCCTTTCGGCAAGATGAAATGAAGCGCTAAATGAGCAAGACCCCCGCGGCTTTTATTTCACGTCTGTAAATGGAAGGGATTTTCAAAAAGAATAAAAAGGGAATCGATGTTTGTCAAACTTTGTCTTATTTGTTTTTGAAAAAGACGGAGATAATGTAATTCAGCAACTCGGAAGAATTTGCATTAACACGTGAGATGGGTAAATAAATGCCGATGTTTCGTTAAGTGGTTTCTAGATTTTTTTTTCTTTTTTTTTCCGTAACGACCTTCAAAGTTCTATGACCTTTTAAAGAACACATTCCTCCCCCTTTTAGCAGATGATTATTATGGAAATCGAACAAATTAAATTTTGGACTTGAGCTTGACGTGGGTTCCATTTTATTTCCCAGTTGTTTCCAAACTAAATTTCTGCGGATTTGTTATTTTCGTGATTGTTAGATATTTCTATCTCAACTTTTCACACTAATCTAATACTTTTCATATTCATATAATAATCAATCACAATAATAATCAATTTAATCTATTATTAAAGCCGGGCATGTTTTCGGATTGATTGGTAAGTTTAATTTAGTTTGGTTATGTTAACCCTTTGCGGTCCGATATCGAAAGTGACTCGACATTCAAGACTGAGCATCCTTTTGATGTTTTATTTATTAATTTTTCAAATTTAATTGCTAAAAACGCCTACATAATGGTTAAGAGATGTAGATTAATTTTTCAAAGATATTTGACTTAAAAGAATTATATTTATTTATTTTTCATAGCAATAAACAAATCTTTGTATTAGGTGAATAATTTTGCATCTAATTATTTTTCGGACTGCAATGGTTAAAGTCCCGTTGTAAAGCAACATTAGAGCAATTTTTGGCTGGAACTCGTAATTTTGAACCGCGGTTAGATGACAAGAAGGACACTTGAGCTGGCATCCACCTCTCCCCACCACGCTAGCGGGAGGACCACAGAATGAAGATATTTTAATCAAAAATTCACAAACAGAGATTAACTAACTGTAATTATCACAAAAAATTTACAATTCAAATTACTTTTCTCACAAAAGGAATCAGCGGGAGTAGTCTCCCTACAATTTTCTCGCATTGTCTCATAAACTTGTCATACCAGAGAACGCTTTACATGACCTTGGTGTACAATAGTTAAGAAATATTAACTTTCGGCGTGATATTTATTATTTTTGTACTGAGTCTATTGTGTCGTGCCAATTAATCCTGATGTACATTAATAGTATCCCAAAATTGAATTTGTGTTTTAGACACATTTATCAACAGATTAAAACAAAAATTTGACACAAAGCTTCACTTGTGGTCAGAAATCCTCGTACCAAATCTGATATATTCAAATTACTATTTTTTAAAAAAAATTATCGCGCTTATGTTTCTGAAATACAGACCAATAGCTGATCAACTTTTTGTTGGATTTAGCTCGCAATTTCACAAATGTATACGCTATAGATGTTAAATTTGCGTACCGGATATTATTTATCTAGTTTTCTCCGTTTCATAGTTACGATGGTGATTTATATTCGAACAGCCAGGCAAAAGAATTTCCTCACAACATAAGAAATCAGAAAATATGGTTTAAAGACTGTTTACCAAATTTCAACCATGTAGCTCAAAGCGGTTTTAAATTATCTTTGTCACAGATCGACAAACGTAATTTTTCGAAAAATCGAACTCGGAGAGGTCTAAAAATTGGAGATTCATCAAAAGATGGAGTTCGAATTTTTGTGAGATTTCTGCATTTTCTCTATACTGCATATACAAGAAAGTAAAAATAATCAAATAGAGAAAGAAATATATATATATATATAAATAGCAGTAACTATGTCAAACAGTAAATAAAAATAAAAGTATCTTTTTCCAGGGTTTTTCAATCCTATCTTTCAGGTATCTGAGATCTTTGTATCTGAAGATTTGGTATCTGAGATTTTCGTTTACGGAAGTAGATTTTTGTCATCGAACAAGCATAATAGCAATTATTCAAATTTTTAAAAAAATGACCACGCCCAATTATAAATATGCTGGATTATTCTTTCTTATCTAAAAAAGTTTCAAGTCTCATGTACATATTGGATACGAAAAATAAAATTTGCACACTCTTTATTGGTCGGGAGATATTCAATTTTTTTTTTATTTCTCTTGCAAAAGTTGGAAAATTGAGAGATTTTGGTGCCTTTTAAGCAATGACATTTTTCTTATTTATGTCGATAATGCGATGACATGAAAAAATTCATTTTGGTTAAAAAGTTTATGTGCATAAATGTCGTCTTTCTTCTCCAAAGATATGAAAAGTTTTGAAAATTCCAATTTCCATTACGTTGTAATGATTCCAAAAATAAGTATGCAATATGGAATGCAATTTAATGAAGTATTTTTTAAAAAAAATCAAATTTCTACGAGTTGGTTTCTTTTTTTATATTCTGAGCATAAAAGATTCTCGGTAATAAAGGAAAATACATTTTCTAAAATTGAAGAACTAAATGAAATAACACATAATATCTTTTAAAATTTATTAAATAAGGTTTCAAATATATAAATCTAATTCTCAATAAAAGCAAAAAAAATCGTTGAAGAAACATGATTAAACTTATAATAAAATTTACTATTTTTATAAGTAAATATATTGAAAGACTGGAAAAAGTAATAGTAATGATAAATCATTTCTGATATTCATAAATCAGAAGTAAAATCAGTGAGAGTAGTCTCCCTAAAACTTTCTCTCATATTCTCTAATAAAATTATTATACCTGAGACCCCTTGCATATCATTGGTACTTACGATAGTTATTAAATATTGACCTTCAGTGCGAAATTGATATTTTTACAAAATCAACATTTTTTCTGAAATGTGATCTTTGGCTCAGTTTTTGGCGATTAATCCTTGGAATGCCGTTAATAATCAGGGAATCGAATTGGAGCTTTAGAAACTTTGCCCTCAACTGATTGAAATAAAGATTTAACACAATACTGAAGTTGTATTCACAAAATCAGAATTTCTATATTATCTCTATCTTACGTATGAAAGAAAGTAAATATTTAATATATTTTTTTTGGCTAAGAGGTTAAGATTCTCTGCCACGTTCAATGGTTTCATCGCTGATCATTTTCGATGATCAGCGATGATCATGATCATTTTCCAAACACCGATGATCATTTTCCAAACTTATTCAACGAAATCACACCATCTTTTTTTCTTCGATGCTTTATAGCTTTTACCTACTCTTGGAAGACGTTGGACATTTCAGAAAAGAGTAGAATTTTCGCAATGGCAAGTCGCCAAGTGCTTAGCTAAATCGTCAAAATTTGGCGCCAAACACTTTACTAAGAGATCAAAGTACTTTCACTTTACAAAACTCAAAACCCATATGGCTTAAATTATGAAAACTTCCCACCCAACGTATCAAGATGAAGTATTGCACCGCCTCCTGAAATTGTATTTATTATTAACAGTAAAAATTGAAATGGATGGTTCTACAATCTCATCTTCTCTGTATTTACACGTTTTAGTACGTACTGTTTTTACACTTTTTAGTGCTATAGACAGAGTTTATTAAACTTAAATACATTTCATTTTGGTAATTAAGTTTCAATAAATATGATATCGATTGATGGATTTTAAAATAAAATTCTGTTCGCACATTAAATTTATTTAATACATTTTAATCCCGAATTCCAAACTTTTTCTTTTCCCGGTTCAGTCAGTTTTAATTGGCATTGACTATAGAATGCCTTACGTAGAAGTTTACGTATCATTGGGTATTTATATCTATCATCAGCTTTGCCAAAATTCACCTCTGGTCGTCAGGGTTATTTGAAAATTCAAGTATTCATAATTTTTCTTGTTTTGTTTTATTAACATTATACATTGATCATAAATTTCCATGTATAAGAATTTTATAGAAGAATCTCCAAAAAACAGTTTATATCATATATCATCAAACCTGTTTGTGGGAACCGGTAAATTAAAAATTTGATAATTCCTCCTTTGTGGTAACTGTCATTGAGTTGCAAACTAAAATACGTGGAACCTATAAAAACAATATAGAAATTTATTTGTGAATGAACGGAAAAAAAGTCAAAAAATCTGAAATATGCATGATGTAATTCATCGTACTATCAATTACTACTAATAAATTTATATCTTTCAATTTCTGACTACTTTGGTACATACCAGCATAAATTAGGCATTGAAACTACTTCACATATTTTACCAAGCCTATTAACACATAAAATTTACGAAAATATTTTTAGAAATTGTTTGGATGCTCAACAACACACTTTAATCTTAAAGTATTGAAATTTCTGAGATATAGATAAATGTAACCAACCTGATATTATCCTTTATTTCAATTGATATTTTGCTTCAATGACCTAGAAACTCGTGAAGAATAGGATTTCAATAAAGTCATTTTTTGGGTACATATGAAAAATTAAAAACGGGAATAGGTTTTTTACCCCTTTGTGGCTTACAACGTTGGCTGCCATGTCCTCACATTTCCACAATAGCAAAGTTCTAAATCATCATTGTGATGCGAGTCGAATAAGCCAATGCTTAGATTATGTTTAATTATTTTAATACTTAGATCAGCACGTGAATCGTCTGTGATTCACATTTAATATCTACGTAGATGTTTTCTTCTCTACTGCAATTAAAATAGCAATTAAGTATGCATCTTATCAGATAGTGGCCCCAGTTTTGAGTGGTTTTTAGATAGTGATCCACTGCGTAATCATAGTAATGAGCGTGTTACGTGTGTCTTTTAAGGATTATCGACATATCTAATTAGATGTTTTCTTCTCTACTGCAATTAAAATAACAATTAAGCACATATCTTATTAGATAATATTCCGAATTTCGAGTGGTTTTAGATAATAGTCTGCTACATTAATTATGGTCACAAACGTGTTACAAGTGTCCTTTCCAGATGATCGTCATATCTAATTAAATGTTTTCTTCACTACTGCAATTAAAATAGCAATTAGATACGCATCCTGTTAGATAGTGGCCCGGATTTTGAGTGGTTTTAGATAATGATCCGCTGCATTAATCATGGTAGCGAACTTGTTACCGGTTACCTTTCCAGATTATCGTCTTATCTAGTTATATGTTTAGTACAATTAAAATAGCAATTAAGAACGCATCTTATTAGGTAATGGCCTGAGTTTTGAGTGGTTTTAGATAATAGTACACTGAAATAATCATAGTGAACGTGTTATTCGTGTCCTTTCTAAATTATCGTCCATTCAAATGGGCATGATGGAGTACTTAGATAACTTATGAATTCAGTAATAAACTCAATGAAAATGAGAAGCATGAATCATGTTATAACTGTAAATCTTGTTTCTAAACATGGGTATTTTAAGGGCTGAAAAGGCAATATAGAACCAACATTCCATATTTTAATTGAAGGAAAATTACAAACAGCAGTGATCAAAAATCGTTTAAATATTCGGTACTTACGTATTAGACCGTCAACGCCAACGGTCGCCAACGATTTAATAACTCTTTAGCGACAGATTCAAATTTGATGATAAACTATCAACGCCAACAAAACCAACAAAACGGCAGACGACGGTTAAAATGTGATTTTTTTTTTAATAATGGCGATTTTTTTGCCAATATTGGTGGTTTAGAAACTCATTGGTGACGCCTTCAAATTTGGTGATTAAGATCGACGCTCTAACACGTAAGTACCAAATATTCATATCTCTAAATATTTAGACAGTAAGATTCGACAGATATTCCTAACATAATACAGTAATGTCTGAATTGCTTAAATAGTTTTCACTAACTTTTTCTTACTTGGATAATATTTAAACTTTTTTGGGTGCGATCGTAGTTTAACCCCCTGCTTGGCGCGCTTTTCAAAAATCGCCAGCCACGATCTAGGGTTGGTATAATAGGAATCTAGGGTTGGTATAATAGGAAAACCATAAAGTTGCCACCTTTGGAGAATTATCGCCAACTTGGCGAAGAAGGGGGTTAAACTACTAATCACCCCTTTTTTGCTAGGCATTTCAAGTTTTAAAAATAATTTAAAAAATTTAAATTCTTGAGACTTGAAAAAAATATAAAATCATGTTTCTTCTAGCGAATAAATTATTTTTAATTTTAAATAAATTACATTGTAAGATTTCTTATATGGAAAAACAATGGCAAAGTTATCATAACAGTTATCGACATAAAAATTTTATATTTTAGATAGCAACCATATTTTATCTAATTTAAAAAAACATTTAACATTTCACAGTGCTTACAAACAACTTTAATACTAGTTGATGTTAAATCTTGACAAATTTTTAAAAATATAATTAAGAATTTTTAAAGGTTTCTATTTAGTTTGTATTATACCGGAAGCCAAGCTATTGAACTGGAAGATTATAAATAAATAAATAAATAACCTTGACTTAGATGTGGTTGCCATGCGTTTTGTTTGAATTTGAAATTAAATATATACAAATAAACCGAAGTTAGTTCATAGAAACTACTTAAAAATATCATTCTGTAGAAAGCACAGTTTTTTAGCAATTAGCTTTGCTAGTTAATTGAAGTAAGAATCTTATTCCCTCCTTGGTTTACGATCGCATTCCGTGAGTAACGGTCTTTAAAGAAGAGCGCTCAGTGATTTTAGGAGCATATTTACTCACGCACGGCGTTATTCTATTTTACCGGTTTGGTTCACAATTACACCACGAAACTGTTTTTAATATTATAAATATTTTATCTTTCGTATGCATGGAAACCCAATAGGCTATAAAAACATTAAAAACGTGCGTGTTTGTCGCTTTCGTGACAGAACATTTTGTCGTCTCCACAAAGTCTGAAATATTTTTTTTGTATATTATTTTTTTAGTTTTTAGAGTCAGTCATTAAATTTTTAGGAGCTAAAATAAGTACAATACAGTAAGTCTGAATACATATCAGATTTACAATAAATTTGGCTTAAATTATACAAATTGGTGGGAAAAGGCCTTCTTTTATTTGATAAATCAAGATCTAAGTTGTTTTTTATATATGAATAAAAAAAGTTGAGGAAATCAGCGCAGGGAAAAAAAGAAATGAAATCAACGGTCACAAATTTCAAGTTATCGTGAGATTATTTTTTAAGTGTTTATTTGTTTTAATTAATTTAAGTCATTGACCAGTTTAAACCGGTTTGAAAAAATTACGAGACGTCTCTCTCTTTCTCCTTCTCTCTAATGATATTTTTTTTAAACTTTCATTTTCAATTTTTCTAGCTAGCAAACAAAGTTTTGGATCTCGACCGATTTTAACATTAAAAAAACCCAGTAATTTCGACGAGAAGTTCACTATTCTTGGAAGTTATTGTATATATGGTAAAATCCAGTGAACGTAATGAAGATAGATATTAGAATTGTATTCTAATATTTACAGTATTTTGAGAAGTACAATTAGTAAGAATGCGCTTATAATATCATTAAAGAATAAATATAAGTCGCATTTTTCAAAATAGCGATAGTTAAAACTGAAAAAGAATCTCCACCCCACCCCACCCAAAAAAACAAACTCCAAACGATAATTTTCTGAGAGTGATATTAATTATTTAAAAGTAAGAAATAGTAAGTGGAAGATGTTATTTCACAGAAATGACAAACAAAAAAACAAATGACAGTAACTTTAATTAAATATTTTAAAGAGTACTGGCAAAACAAAGATCAAATGTCACGGGTCAGGTGACTCGTTATCTACCAATGAAAAAACGAATATTTTTTGCCTTCAAATATCGGTGACACGAAAACCTCTTAACCAAGACAATATCATTTTCTCAAATGATAAAAATATAATAGAGACATGTCCCGTAGGGGCAAGTATTTGTTTTTACCCTGAAAACATTTTTTAGCCTATCTATGCACGCGCTGCCTATGGGCTGTCTTATGATTAGCCGCTCGTAAACTCGGCATAATTTTATCGGTACTTTTCCGTTATCCGGGTGCAAATGTCGCCAATCGGGAACCAAACGCCAGCCAAGATGCCAAGCGAAGAGAATGGCAGCAGCAAAAGTCAACGAAATTATACATTACTTGATAATTTTTATCCAAATTTCATGTGGTGAATTTTTACATTATTTGGTGATATTTTGCTTGCTCCCTGATTACAAAAAAGTACCACTCTATTAATGCAAAAAAAAAAAAAAAAATACAATAAACAAACACGTAATTGAATATTTAGATGAATAGAATTTTTCCATGTTATAAAATGTTTTACGAAGGTGAATAAATACACAACCTTACCCAATAAGCACCATAAGTTAAATTAATAACACTTAAAGTACTTTTGCTACTTGGTGAAGTAATATGCAATACACATTTATGATTATTTAAATTCAAAGTTTAAAATACAGCAGAATCAAATGCCAATGATAATATTGCCATTATTCCATCCGGCAGCTATTTAGAATAAAAATAATGTATCTTAGCAGCTGTTGCCAACACCATTAGTAGAATGCAGTTTATCTGAAAATTTGAGTTCCTGTTGTCAATTCCACAAAGTTATAAAATGTATGTATCACATTAAGTTTTAAAAATATTATTAGAAACACAAAGTTGTGTAGAAAAATATTGGAATTGCTAAAAAATTAGCAGCTTGAGTTTTCAAATAGTATAAAATTATTTGTGCAGTAAATATTGCAAAAACTAGAAAAATTAATTTTTTTAGTTAAATAATAATTAAAACAAATTTGGGACCTTAAAATCTATATAAAGATCTTATTTTCAAGAATATTTATGCCACATTTTTAAAATTTCATTAATTTATATAAAATGCACTAAGTGTTAATCTTTATCTAGAAATTTTTTTTCATTGAATGAGAATAAATACTTTCAGTGAAATAAATTTTTTTAAAAATCCAATTTTTAATGTATTTGTTATGGAGAATCAAATAACAACAAGCTCATTTAAGCCAGCATTAACACGCACAATGGAAGGAGGGGTGCAGTAACTTCTAAGAGTATATACTCCTAAGCAACCGAGGGCAGAAGTCTGAATTCTTGCACGCACAAGTCACAAACTCTTTTCAGGGGGGTGGACTTCATTCATGCATTTCATTCATTCATCCTCATAATATAATTCAGATCTGGAAAGGAGAACGATCACCTCTGACCCAGTACCAGCAGTGGTATTACTCTCGACATGGAGGAATTTTTGACCACGACAGACGTAAGGAGCACCAGCCAACACACACACACGGGGAGTCTTCGACTGACGGGTTCGAACTCGTAGATCAGAGGATGCGAATCCAACGTCCTACCAACGAGGCTAAACTGGTCCATTAAGATATAATAAAGAGCATAATTTAAAGTAAAATAGAATAAATATAGAATCATTAAATTCGAAATTTAGCATGCAACGATACTTCATTTGGAATTTCAATACTTCTTAATACTTTTCCTTTTTAGAATTATCTTTTGAATCTTAATTCAATTAAATTCAAAATTATTAAAAGTCATATTATGATTCAAGCGCTTATTTTGCCCCCTGAACTACTTCTTTGTGCTTTTCTTAGGAAATATCTCCATAAAGATATTTCAACTTTATTCATTATATTTACATAATAAGACAAATTATTTAGATTATCATTGGAAATTATGAGTCTGGAAATGCACAAAGGATTGCAGGAAAACCTTTTCATTTCATTTCTTTGGATGCAATCCAGAAGTTTCATTGACCTGTTGTCGGAATAATGTTTGTTGTGATTACAGTTATGGCTGAAACTCAACTTATTGTCTTCCGTATGTCAAGATGAATACTGATGCTTTTTATTTATTTCCTCGTATATTAAGTATTCAAAGAAAGGAATGATAATCGTCTGAAAGAGTGGACATGAGTTTTTGATAATTCTCTACGTTTTAGATATCCTTGTATCCGATTTTTTTTTCATTTTTTGGAATTATGTCTATAAGTCTGCCTGTTAGTCTGCACGTTAACTTAAATTTCAATGAAGAAAAATTGGTTTATTGTTTTTCCACTAAACATGTAGATCTTATGAATTATATATGATTTCACTAAATACTTTTAACGTCTGGCTATCGAGTTGCGAGATTCAAAGATATCGATTGCAAAAAATTCGGAATATAACCGTGGTATATTTCAAGAAATTTATCAAAAATGATAACATTAAAACACTTATTTTTTAAACTATATAAATATGTAATATCTGTTGAAACTAAGATTTCTATTACCTGCATTTCGTTGGTTTATCCTTTAGTTGAATTTTTCTTAGATATGAAAAAAATCCAATGAAACTCTTGCCCTTACACTAAGATTAACCCCTTACACTAAGATTTAATAATGAATGTGTATGAAATAACCATATAATTTTTTATTAGAAATACTTAGTTCATTTTATAATTTTTAAATATTTTTAATTTAAAAGTTATCTAATTAAAGAATAAAAGCATGAATAATTTTAGGTTCATCTTTCCACTTTGGCGTCCGAGAAGAAAACATAGTTCTTTGATTTTAATTGCCAATATATTCGAGAGAATTCAGAGTTCTGTAATTTCGTTGAGCTCCAGATATTACAAAGAAGAACTTTTGAAACATGTTTTTGAATATCTTGCTGCTACTCAAAATGTTTTATGCCGTTAAGAGTAAAGAAAAAAAATCTACAAGAATGAATCCAAGATATTATACAAAATTATAAATTATAATGTAGTCCAATATAATAAAAACCACACAATATCGTAAAAATGCGGTTGTATTCTATATTCAGTCCGGGTTCACATTCGGCCAGTTATAAGACGGCAAGTAGGCAGCGCGCATGCGTAGAAAGGATAAAAAATACTGTTCAGTCGGTGGCAACTTATTGTCAATTACACTTTGCCTAAGGAGCAATTACATGCCACTGTATTGAATTTTTTCTTACTGCGCATGCGTTCGTAGAATTTGGCAGTTTTGCTGGTGTGAACAATTGATGGGAATAATTGCAAAATTTTTTCCTCTTCTTGATGCTAGATTTTCTCCTTTTTTCATTTTAAATGCCATTTTGTTTCTATAGTTTTTCAAATTTAGGTATGTTAACAAGTGTTTTTAAATTTTATCCTGCTTCCTTGTTAAATTTCCGCCATTTTAATACGATATGCAATGAAAACAAAATATACAGGTACGCCAAAACGACAATTTATAGCCAAGCATAGAAGGCCTGAATCTATCTTATGAATAAAGGGCAAACATAAATAAGTCCTTTACTGCGCATGCGCTACCTACTTGCCATCCTATAATTGCCCAAGTGTAAACTCGACATTATAGAACAGGTGTGAATTATAGAACATATATCAAATTCAAACAGCCACGGAAATCGAACAAATTAAAATGTAAGTAAATAAGCATGTACATAAAAAGGATAATATTTGCTTACGTAAAAACCAAAAGAAAGGGGAAAAAACCAATTGCCTCCGTAACTATTTACACAAGTGTTATAGAAAAGACAAATTTGGTATCAATAAAACTTTAACAGTATAGGCTGACAATTTTGACGGTTTGCATCATTTTGGTAAGCACCTCTCAAAGTTGCTTGCAATGAAATAAAAAGATCGGGATCTTTTTATTTCATTGCAATCGGGATCGGGAAAAGATCACAATGCAAAATAATGAAGAATAATTTTTTTATATAACATACTTAATTTTCTGAGAAAACAATCGGAAAAAAAATCTCTATATAATCCTAAATAAAGTATGCTGTAAAAAATTCTCTTAATTAAAGAACCTCACAAAAAGGATTTTTATTTTTATTTTTTAATGGCAGAAAGGATTTTTCATAAGGATTTATAAAAGTTCTAGATTGACTAGATTCTGCTTTGGTTCTAGATTCTGCTTTAAATAATATTTTTTCATTTTATTTTTCAATTAATTATTTTTTTTCAAAAACATCGGATAAATACTGTTTTTACATATGCATAAAAAAATAAAAATTTGGTTAAAAATAGCAATCCACCAGAATACGACCATCATTATAATTTGCGGTAAAAACATTGCCAAATGATTGAATGTTAATTTTGAGATTATTAATTACTTAGAGGATAACACACATTATTTTTCAGTTTAATTTGTATCTGATATCAAAGTGCAAAATAGTTTGATTAATTTTAAGCAAATAGAATAAACCTATGATCCTTTGCCTTAAAATAAGAAGATCCAATAGTTTTAAGGAGAAGAAATTAAAAATTATCTTCTATTAAAATTCGAATCCTTTAAAAATAATTATAGATCATAATTACTTTTAATTGATTCATATGCAGTATATTTCTTAGGTTTATATTTTTAATCACTTCTATTAAAAACTTCCAAAAACATAAAAAGAAACTGCCTTTACTTTAGTTATATTCTATATATTTATACAAACGTTATAAATTTATATATTTTTTAAAAAATAAGCTGCTACTATTTTAATATCAATAAATAACATCGACATGTAAAACTCATCACAAAAAAATTCAACTCCAGTCACAATTACAGGAGAAACAATATCTTAATATTTTTTTCTGTCGTAAAAAACCAATTCCACAATTTTATAATTTAATTGGTTAAAAGAACTCCTTTAAAAGAATCAAAACTTAAAAATTAAGGACCACAACTTCTGCTGCTATAAACTGCTTAGTTTTTTTAGTTTCCTCCCAAAATGGTGTCTTCTATTCGAACATTCCAAATAAATAAAAAAAGAAATGTCCCAGATTAGGTTAAGACTCGAGACGAATGGGAACCAAATCCAGAGGATAAATCCTGAGAAACGAACTCGTGAAAGACACCTGCTGTTTTATGAATGAGGCAAGAAGGGAGCTCTCTTCGAGGATCGCTGAGATGCTCCGCAAAGTATTTGAGATAAGCACCTGCCTCGATGTGCCCTTTGTTCTATCAATATAACAGACGGCAGCATTAGTTCCCTTTCAAAGTCACAATAAAATATATTCTACATTCTGTTTCTCAATGAATTGTTAGTTGAATTCCTTCGGTCTATTAGTATCCTTTCGAAGACACAATAAAAGTTGAGCGCCGTTTTGTTCTTAAGCGAACACCACTTTGAATTGTTCTAGGTTTCTAATACAATACACTCTTTCAGAAGATATTTCGAATCTAGGAATCCAGTTTCATTTCTTTATAATAAACTTACTTGAGAGGTTTAGAGTTAATTAATTGTAATGCATAGATAATAGTTTACTTGAACCTTTCAGCATCTTGAAAGGAATGACCTTTCCTTCTCTGCTAGTTTCTAACGTTAATAGGATTTCTCAAGTTCTAAAAACTTCCCATAATCCTTTCGGATGTCTGTCTTGCATCAAACTTCTGTGGAAGTCGGGGTGTTTTATAAATTGCTTAAAGAATGTTTACTGTTATCGTGTAGAACGGGATTTACTATGGGCATATTCTAAAATTCATAATTAAACCATAATTGTTACTTTAAAAAAACAAAATGTTACAATTTTTTATTTATAAAAAGAAATTCTTTCGTTGGGTAACAAATTTGAGTTTTTTCTTTTTTAACATTACTTTATTACAGTTGTATTTAGTAATGTGAAACTATTCTTCCAACCCATTCATTGAAAAAAATTAAATAATCTGAATGAGTCGTCGCGATAGCATTGGGATGTTGCGACAAGCAAGCAAACCATTTAACATAATTACCTTTTGCTTGGGTGGCATCATACATTTTGTTGTGGTTCTAAAACTACTTGTATACTTGTAAAGCCTACGTAGAGAAGAGAATAAAATTGCTTTACTAACGTCGTCTCCCAAGATTTAATAGGGAGGAACTAAGGTTAAATTCTAAAATCCATAACCTCCCACGATGCAACATCTCCCGTAGAATCCACGTTTCGTCGGAGAAAATTGGAAATTTCAAAGATTAAATGTCCTGCCTAAACAATTCAGCATATTGTACTAACTAGGAAGGTGAGAACCAACCACCCGTACACGAAATTTCTTATCCCCATGTCTGATGTTAACCCATAATGGGAAAGAAATACGTACTAACATAATTGCCAAAAATAGTTTGGCATTTATAGTAGATATTAATTAATTTCCAAGTCATTGCTTAAATTCCTTTAAACTATGATAAATAACGATAAATAATAAAGACTTAGAATGAATACAGAACAACCTTAAATTTAAAAAAAAAACAGTACTTTATAATGAATGGATCTTTTAAAGAAAATAATGATGATGGGTAAACTTTTTTAATGACAAGTATTTCATTTAATGTACTGCCTATTTATATTACACAAGTATGTTTAATAATATGTGCGGTAACATATATGTATTTGCGATACTCTATGGTAAAATTTAGATGTATATGTCTTAAATATATAAACAGATGTTATGACTTTGTATTTACATTGTGCTCAAATTCTTATATAGAAAAAAATGCATTATTATTCAGCTTTCTATAATTAAAATGAAAATGAGTTAGATAATTCTGACGAGAATTATTTATTATATTTATTTACTTTACTAAACATATTAATTGACGTTTGGCAATTTAAATTTCAAATATTTCTTTAACACCTTTTGTTCAGTGCTTTAGATAAACCAAATTCCTATCGCGTTTAACTTAACATCTAGACTATTCTAATAATATTGTAATTTGTACTATATAAGGTTTGATTTCACAAATGTAATATGGACGCTATTCTTTCTAAACGAAATATTTTTCAATATTATACAAAACTCAAGAAATTCATGTAAACTAGATCCGTAATAATATCATCAAATGGTTTTGGGACTTTGATTATGGTGTTAACAATGATTTCATTAAACAAATTACTTTCTATAACACTCGCCTTAAAAAAGCAAAAACATGGAAATGATTCCAAAACGAAATAAGCAGCCCTTCGAATTTTGAAATGTAAAAATTTTAATTAGCTCATACGTCACAGCGCATTCATGAATAAAGCTCTATAATTAATTAAAACGTTCTTTTTTTCGTTGATCTTACATAAAGAATGTTTTCGATTTTGAGCAAGGGAATTGTCTTGGCTTGAAACACAGATTAAATGAAGTAAACATTAAATGCTTTGAGTTCCAATCATGTTCCAAGATTGTTAATTGTTTCCAATATCATTTAAAATTAGAATTAAGAGTTTCTAGCCTTATTTGTTGAAAATAAATACAATCAATTAATTGGACGGCGACAGTATGCATTAAATTTCATTTTACAAAATCGTGTTTTTCAATTAAAATCACTGGTTTTTATCTTTGTTGAACTTTACTGCGTTTTTTTTTAAATTTACGTTCGCGAAGTTGAACAAGTGCTTAATTTTCAAATTGTTGGGTTTAAAAAAACTTTTTCTTTTCTTTTACTGCAGTTTGTTAGATTTAAAAGTAAGTAGTAGTGCTATACTAATAGAAAACAAAATATTAATAAAGAGAATTCAATCAAAGGAATTTTAAAGAATGTAGCAAAAAATACTTTCATTAAAGATTCCTTCTACTGCAATATTAATCATGAATACGTAATTAATTTCTAAATAAGGCAAGAAAGAAAAATAATAAAATAATTATTTTACCATTTTAATTGCTTTGTTTTATTATCAGATAACAGAAATCGGTAATGCATTGTTTTTATTTTTGAAAGACATAGAGTTAGTTGTTTCAATACAGACATTTTAAAATTCTAGTAACTCAGATTTACCTTTTTGGCCCTCCCCGTGGCATTTGCCACCTCTGTATTTTAACCCTTTGCAGTCCGAAAAATAATTAGATGCAAAATTATTCACCTAATACAAAGCTTTGTTTATTGCTAGGAAAAATAAATAAATGCAATTCTTTTAAGTGGAATTTCTGTGGAAAATCAATCTACATCTCTTAACTATTATGTAGGTGTTTTTAACAATTAAATTTGAAAAATAAATAAATAAAACGTCAAAATAATGCACAGTCTTGAATGTCGTTTCAGAGGTGACATCGGACAGCAAAAGCTTCAGTTCTTAATTTTCTTTTCTTTTCAAACTGATCGCCACACTTGCGAAGACTTTTTAGTTTCTGTACTTGAGGTGAAAATCATATGTTCTCCTTTAACACATGCAGATGTATTTGTTCACTTGGTGTCCCTAATCCCTAATTTTCATATATATTTTTTATTCCACATTTTAAAAAGGTAAAGACTGAAAGGTTAAGAAGTTGGTAGCATGTTTATTTTTCCAAAATAATTCGTGTGAATTTGGTGATATTCAGTTCATGAATATAAATGCACAATACTACAGAAAAAATTCAATTAAAAGGCAAACCAAATAAATCTGTGAAAGGCGCAGACACAGCGGTCTCAATGGGACACTCCATTTTCTTAAATATGCCAAACATTAACCATTTAAGAAAAGTTGAAGCTTAAAAACCAGATAAGGAATATACTACTTTATATTAATATAAATACTTAATTTGCATAATAACAACAAAAAAAAGAATATTTGTTTGATGTCTTGGAGTCACTTAAACGCAGTTGGCACTGAAATGCTTAGCAACATAATCAACAAAAATATTTATTTTGTTGTGTCTGTTAGATATTCATTATTTTCTATGTCCGAATCACATTTTATTCCTCCTTTTGACAAATAATCCTAAAAGTTTATTCAAATAAATATAAAATATTCTTAGTCAAAAAGAATGTCTCAAAGTAGACACATTCATAAATAGAGTTTTAAGATTAGTATGAGAATTTTTTTTCAATTAATATTCCATTAAGTACTAAGTCAATTCGTAACAAATAAAAATCTACTTCGTATATTTTCTAGTTTGTGAGCCATTCATGGTACTGAGCGATAACATTTTATGGTACTGTAAGGAAGTCGCCACTTTGTCTCCTGCTGGAAGAGACACATGATCGAATAATGATATTCCTATCCAGCGGTGAGGCTATTCATCCCATTGTGTTTCTCCCGTTCTTAGAATTTGAGAAAGACAGATAAGGGATCACACATGTTTTCGGCTCATTAAAGCAGTAAACTGCTGTGAAATACCAGACGGGACTATTTCGTCTATGGACCACCCAGCTGGGAAGTGTTCCGATAACGGACAGCAGATGCTGTTTACGACCTATTGAAGGAAGAACACAGGTGTGAACAGCGGGTGTTGTGGCGGTGCTGATAAGGTATGGATGTCTCAGAAATCTTCCCACGACATGGTGACGCGAGTGGGAGTAGAATGATTGGACAACCGGCATCTCCAGCGCGCCAATATCAGCCTGAAAGGTGGAGCTTCGCGCCCGTTAAAGAGGGAGGGAGAGGAGAAGAGAGGAGGAGACAAGCTGAGCCGGTGGACGAGACGAGCTGTGAGGAGTGCTGAAGTGGAAGAGAGACCTCTCGATCTCGAGTTGTCAGAAAGATCTACCGGACGTAATCCGTAGATCTCTGGAGCTACAGGCAGTAGCCGAATACGCAGAAGCTTGTAAATTCCCGGCATAGTTGTCGGACAGTCAATCCATTGTAAATATATCCTGTATCTAACCTAGATGACGTGTTTTTCTGTGTAAAGCTGTAAATAAACCCTTTGTGTATCACACGCTACCATTTCATTTGACTCGCCCGTGGTCAAGTCGTTACAGTACTTTTCTATTAGAAGGGCGGCAGCGAAAAATCGCCAAATAACGTAGAATTCAGCCAAATTTCTTAGAGATTTTAAAATGAAAAATTGCCAAATAATGTAGAATTGCGCCGAATTCCTTTGGCGATTTTTCGCTGGCGCATGACTAACGGAAAAGTACTCATTTTGTTTGCTGCAAAGCAATTAAAAAAGATACTGTGTTACTGTATTTCCTTTTAACTCCAATTTTTGTCTTAAATAGGGGTTCTTAAAAGGTGGGTCGCGAGATGTGGAAGAAACGTTTAAAGAAAATTAATTTATTGCTGTAGTTTTCATTAAAAAAAGAGTACACAAAGTTTTTAATGCACATACAAGTTGGTTTTTGTGTTCTATTAGTCAATGGAATACACGAGCTTGTTTGCAGTTGATACATTTTTTAATGTCTGGAATGAGCTTTGTAACACACAAAACAATGTCATTTTCCAGCGTCAAACGATTTCTTGAAATTGTTTTAAAATTTATCATTATGGATAAGCCTTGTTCATAGTTGTAATGTATAGAAAATGGCATCAAAGTTTTTAATGCTGTTGTGGACAGTTCTGGGTATTCCTTTTTAATACTTATCCAAAATTTATCGGTATAAGCAATGTTAAAAGTTACTTTAGCTGACTGATCATTTGAAAGCCCTATCAGTTGATCATGATGAAGGGCACTTAGCTCAGCTTTTGTTATGGCTTGCTCACTGACTGGATTGACTATCCACACAACCTCACGCATATCCTTAACTGGATTGTAATCTGTCAACTGCTCAATCAAAGTTTCGAGAAGAGATGATACTAGTAAGGAGAAAGATGAAGTGTCAAGGGATGTGGTGCCAATACCCGACACATACTCTACGAACTCTTGAGTACGTGTAAAGTTTTTAAAATCTCTGTCTAAACTTTAGACAGAGTTAAAACTTTGGGGGGTCACCAAAATGCTTAGTCTAAAAAGGGGGTCGCAATGTCTAAAAGTTCGAGAACCCCTGGTCTAGAAAATATGGTGCATTATTATTCTGACGCAAGAAATGTTGCTCAATTTTTTTATAGGAATAAAAAACGATTTATTATCTAATTCAATTTTAGAAAATTGTATTAAAAATGAATAAGACGATGCTTTCAAAAATGATGTTCTTTTTGAAACAGGACTTGAACTGCTGATTTTACGTTAAGTATGAGAAATAAAGTTGCACTGGTAGTGACTGACTTTTTTGCCTCTCTAAAACATTCTCATTTGAAATTTCAATGACTTTCAATACCTGCTTATTTTCAGATCGTGCAGAGTTCTGTAAGAAGAAGCCTTAGTTCCAAACATCTGAAGGTATGGTATTATGCATCCGTCTAGAAACTTGAGGTAAATTAGAATGATAACGGTATTTTCAAACCGTATGTCCATTTAATTTTAATTTTGAACATTTAGAAGTCCCCGTGCACCACTAAATATTAAATTGGGTTTACAGAGCTAGACAATACATTACATAAAAACATCGTTTACAGGACAGTTTTTTATGCTACCCATTCGCTTGCACAGCCCCTTTTTTACAGAGGGGCACAATCAAACACCTCACAGATAGAACAGATAAAGAACAATGAACGAACCGAGAAAGGAACCCAGGACGCCCAAATCATGGGGAAGGCGCGCTCCCCCTGGACCAGTAAGTCGGCAACTATGTCCTTTGAATCTAAAGATGCCAACCAATGAAAGATAACACTACGAATGGAATGCCAATGCCCAATGATTGACCATTGCCCAATGAGGATTATTCCTTGCCCATTAACAAGATAAAGGAAACTAATTTGACTATTTAATTATGATAAAATATATTAAAATAAAAGTTTGAATTTGAAAAAAAAAAGAATTACAATATATATGTTGCCGAATCCATACTTTCTTAGGAAAGAATCTGCTTCGGAAAATAGCAAATTTTCGCAAACAAAATAAAAGTTAAAAGCCATTTTGTTCGTAAATGAATTCATAACAATTATTTTGCCTTTCTTAGATAACAGGCGAACTAATCTCTTATTCAATATCGGTTCTAAATTTATGCGTGATGTATTGCAATAATTAAATTTATGGCAAACATAACAATTTCCTCGAAACACATCAGATTCTTGAAAGCACTAATACCTATCAGTTGCTACCGCATTATAGCGTTATTGTAGTTTACGAGTTCTTTAAAATATCACATAAGCGTTGCAGGTTATTTTAGTTTCAAACTATTTTGATCATATATTCAAACTATTTTATACATGAATTAGATCTATTTCATAACTTTCTACATTTTTGTTCATTAATATTTACTAAGGAAGCAAAAAAATATTTTTAATAATTTATGAAATATTTATTCACAGGATCACTTATTTGCACAGATTTCTAATTTCGTCGCTAGTATATTTAAAACTATTGAATGGAATTGTGCATTTAAAGGGGGAAAATCGAATTAAACACTAATCATGTAAGCAGAACACTAAATGTAATTTTTTTTGAATAAAAGCATCAAATATTAAATTATAAATAATATACTAAATATTAAAAAATTCCGAAAAGTAAAATTACAAAACGTTCATCGCCAACGATTCCTAGGTAGCACATCCTGTAGTATAATATTGTACAATATTGTGCGACATTATAAAATATTAAACAATATCCTACAATATTATACAATATTGCAAAGATTTTTCAATATTGTACAATATTTTTGTGCTACTAGAGTTATTACCTGAGACACTGTTTCCTATTAAGTTTTTTCTGAATCGAAAAACCAATTTCAAAATAAATTGATTCAATTGGTAAAAAAAAAGAGATCCTTGACTGGAATCAAAACATAAAAAATTGTTTCACAATTTTGGATGTTGTAAAAATCACAGTTCTTTTACTTTTTCTCGAGTAAAGGCTTTTTCTATCCAAACATTCCAATTCAAGCTAAGACTAGAAACTAATGGTAACTAAATCCAGAGGATAAATACTAAGAAGCTCGTGAAAGACACCTGCTGTTTTATGAAAGAAGCCAAGGATTGCTAAGAATGTTCAGTAAACGATTCGAGATAAACACCTGCCTCGATATCTCCTTTGTTCTATCAACATAGCACACTGAAGCAGAAATAGATCCAGTTCAAGGTCATAATAAAAGACGTGCCTCATTCTGTTCTTCAATGAACTGTTATTTGAATTCCTTCGGACTATTAATATTCTTTCAAAGACACAATAAAAGTTTGGCGCCGTTTTGTTCTTAAACGAACATCAGTCTGAATTCTTTTGGGTTTCTAATACAACTTTTCCAGAACACAATTCGTGTCTGTGAATACAGTTGCATTTCTTGTAATAAACTAACGCGTAATGTATTGAGTTAATTAATTGTAGAGCATAGATGGCGGTTTATTTGAAGCTCTCTGCTTCTTGAAAGCAATTGAGTTATAACCCTTTATTCTCAGTCGTTTCCTAGCGTTAATTGGATTTCTTTGCTTCTAAAAGAGTTCCCATAAACCTTTTGGATGGGTATCAAATTTCTTAGAAATTCTGGCTGCTTTTACAAATTTCTTCTTAGGAAGTGAACTTTAATTTTTGGAAGAGGATTATTTGTGAATATATTCTAATAAATTCTTATATAGAACAAGAATCCTTACTTATCTGTCAAGAAACAAATGGTTTCTAGTATTTTTTATTAATATAAATGATCTATTTCCCAATATCATAGATAAAAATTGGAGTTTATGTTTACTGTTGTTATATAAAGCTTAATATCATTAGAATCGAGTAACTTTGCTTTTTCAAACTATAATTTCAACCCATTATGATTCACCAGGTGAAATCGAACACTGCAGCAGGATTTATAGAAATTAAGGTATGAACCTGAGACTCTTCACTGGTCATGGTACAACCTCTCTGGTAGGATTCACGTTTCGTTATTGGTTGGTTATAGAGAATCCTAACCCTTTTTGTACCTATACCTGTGTGGCGAGACTCAACACCACACTGAAAGCTTCCCACCCCCTGTTTGCGAACCCTTGTAGAAAACAGGTGCTTAGTTATTTAATAGACAAAAAATATTCCAATGTATTTGAAAAATATTCATTACTTTTGAAGTCAATTTTTCATACTATTTTAACCAATGAGAAACTTAAAAGACATGAAAGGAATACAAAATAATTCTTAAACTAAAAAAAATACTTTAGAAAGAATGCATCTATTAAGAAAATAATGACGTGTAAAATTTTATTTAATATTTATTCCAATGGATGTATCAATTTATGTTACGCATAAATTATCAAATACACAAGTATTTTTTAGAGTTTACGTTAAGCTTCGTTTGTTCAAGCGATAAATATTTAAAAGGCTGCCACGATATTGTATTTATATTTTCTCAAACTTTTATATAGTAAAAAAAGAAATCACTATTATTCATGTATCTGATACTGAAATAGGCATAATTTAGATGATAACCCAGTAAAAATGTTTATATATTTACCACTATGAACTTGTAAATCTTACTAAACACATCAATTGAAATCTGTCAAATTAATTTTTTCTTTTCAACTCATTCGTCGTCCCCCAAATTATGCTCATTGATTCAGATAACTTAAAATGGTGGAAACTTGATTATATATCTGCATCCTTCCCCCCCGGGGGTACCACGAAATGATGATGAGATTCTTCCGGCATGGTACCCTGATCGCGCAACCTAGGAGGACACATTAAAGTCGCGTTCCAACGACCTGCGGATTTTCAGACGGACTACGCGTTCCCTCATTTTACCCCTCTTGTGGTTTCTTGGGGTCCTTTGATGCCTGGACACTTTACCGACAATTTACGAGAAATCTTCGGACGCGTCCACAGACGTCAAAGCACCCCAAGAAACCGCAAGAGGGGTAAAATGAGGGAACGCCTGGCTTGTCCGAAGATTCGACGGGTCGTGTGAACGCCGCTTAGTAGTTGGGGTAAACTCCTCCCATCTATAATGGGATGTACTTGATAAAGGAAGGGCTGTACCGTGTTCAGTGATGGCAGTTAGAAATTAATCGTCAGTTCTCACCAGTACGGTCATAGAGTTTAAGTGTTTAAATTCGTGTCGTTTCGTGGCGAGTCGGAGAGTTTGGTGTGATTATGCATCTTCACCACTCTAACGATAATATAGTCTGTATCTAATTTATATAAGCTTTCATTTCATTAATGAAGTGTAGAGTATCTTCATTCTATTGGAAATAACATTTTTTATTTTATTTTCAATCAATCACTGATGCAAACTAGATCTGTATGGTAGTCCCAAGAAAGAATGGCCTATTTAAAATCCAAAGGGGAAAACCAGCTATGTAATCAAAAGTAACTATGCTTATTATTATCGTGTCCGGATTCTCTCTTTTATAGCAAAACAATGATGGTGATTAATAAGACGATTTAATATACAGGGTGTTCATTTATTATTGTCAGGGTTTCTGTACCTCATAACTTTCGAATAACAAATATTACGCAAAAACTGATTACATATTCGTAAATTACAACTCAAAGAATTTCGTAAATTACAATCTTAGCGCATTTGCAGCTTGGGTAATTATGACGTCATAAATAAAAATGGCGACCGTGCAAGAAAAAGCAATGTTTGTATTGTGGTTTTCCGACACTAAATTTAGTCATAAATACACAACGTCACTTCCGGACCACGTACAAGAAAGATCCTCCTTCGGATAATTTTATAAGACGCTGGTTAACACAATTTCAGGAAACTAGTAGCGTTCTACACCGAAAGGGAGCGAGAAGACAGAGATCTTCGCAGAAAATGTTGATCGCATCTAAGAAACGTTTACTCGTAGTCCACGAAAATCAACAAGACAATTAGTTGTGCAGTTACATATGCTGCATACGACAATATAGAATGTTATCCATAACCGCCTTCACCTGAATGCCTACAAAGTGCAAGCTTTAAGATAAGCTTTTAAAAAACTTTGTGTACACTTTAATATCATTCTTTGAGTTGTAATTTAGGAATACGTAATCGGTTTTTGCGAAATATTTTTTATTCGAAAGTTATGAGGGACGGAAACTTTGAAACAATTATAATATAATATAATAATATATATCTTTATCTTTACTTATAATAAAGCACAATGTGTGTGTGTCTGTTGGCGATGTACAGGCCAGACCGTTCGACCTACAGCTACCAAATTTGGTATATGTATACCTTGAGTGCCGGGAATTTGCACCTCGGAGCCCTTTTTTGAATTTTTAATTAAAATTTTAATTAATTAAAAAATAAGCCAAATTTTGACGTTTTTTCGCTATAACTTCCGAAAATATTACAGCACAAACTTGATTTTTGCATCAAGTCAAAGCTCAAAAAATTAGCTTTTCAATGATACTAATGTTTTGATTTATATATTAAAACTCTATTTTAATGAATTTTTAAACATTTAATTTAATTGTTTTTTTCAACAATAAAATAAATAAATAAAAATAAATAAATAAATAAAATTTTATCTTCTCGAGGATCTCAAAAAAAAATCAGCTTTTAATAAAATGTTGCCATCACATTTTCAGAAGTTCTGAATTAAAAAAGGTTAATTCCTACAAAAAATAAAATAGAAAAATATAAATTTCATCACGTGATTATATGAAATGAAACCAATAGGAAATGTGATATTTTTTAAACCGTAAATGCAAGATAAAATTTTTCTTGGTCGTTTGCAATATCAAAATTAACAATTCTATTAAAGAATTAAAGTAAATAAAAATACAAAGTAAAAATATATTACAAAAGTGCGACAGTTAAAACTGAAAAAGAATTTTTAGAAAAGCACCAAACGATATTCTTCTGAGAGCGAGATTAATTATTTAAAAACAAGAAATCTTAAACGAACTTTGAAAATGACGTCATTTCAAAGAAACCACGAACAAAAAGCAATTGATAATTAGTAGCAGTAAAATATTTTTGCATTCGATTTTTTTTTAATTTTAAAAACAATAAGACATGTTTTGAATTGTTACTTTTACTTATGTGAAGAAGATGTTTTGTGCAAATTAAAGAATTCGCCTTCGTGATTGTAATTTATCTCCGCATTTTAATGAATCATGCGAAATAGAAACACTTCTTTCAACGAAGTAGCGTAATATTAAAGTTATACTGGTAAAAGTAGGTCAGCTACTTGAACTTAAAATATTTAAACAACTTAAATTTATTTAAAACTTAAAAATATTTTGCTGAAAAACTTATTATGAGACCAAGTTAAATAAAAAATGATTTAACCCTTTAGTCGGCATTAATATTGGCGAACCGACTGGTCGCCAAAGGCGGCTAGTAATTAATATAATAATAGCACCCTATATATAAGTAAGAGAAATGACTGGGGAAATAAGGTCAATTCATGAAAAAAGAACAACAAAGACGCAGACTTACTTAGTAAAATAACAATTTCGGAAAACAGCCTCCTTCCAAAGATATAAAATTTCTAAAGCATTTTGTTCATAAACGAATTTCTATTTTCTTTCACGCTTTCCACCGCATCTTAGGTGCTAGGACTTCAGATCCAGATGTTATAATAAACTTAAGAATGATTTATTGGATTAATTAATTCTGTTGCGTATATAGTGATTTACGGGAGCTTTGTTTCAAGAAAAGAGCTAAACTAAAACCCATCGACAGTTATTGCATTCTAGCGTTAATTCGATTTTCTGGATTCTGAAAAGATTCCCATGAAGCCTTCAAATGCTTCTTGTTTAAGTCTTCTTTGAAAATCAGGCTCTTCTATAGGAATCACGACCATTTTTATTTATAATTTCCGACATTTGTGTTAAGCGCTATAAGCTATTGAAGGTTATTATATTTTATATTATATATGTATATATATATATATATAACCGTTAAAGTATATAATCCAGTTGTTTTATAGAATACCTACTTATTCTATGAAATAACAAAGTATTCTATAAATTAACTAATGAGAGACAGTTAAAGTGTAATTTATCTCAATTTATCTAAAATGAAATAATTAGGTATTCTATAAATAAACTAATGATGTACAATTAAAATGAAAAAGAAGCAATTTATCTAATTTATGCAGCGTATAAATGGTATTTATGGAAACGTACTATAAAATCCTTTGCTACAACAAGGTTTACTGAAATGACACTAGGAATTACAAAGAACATTATTTCTAAAAGAAAAACATTTTTTTGTTGACACACTGGGTTTTACACGAACATTTTTTAAATCCCTGACCAGTACCTAAACTTTCAGCTGTAGCAACCGACCGGAGCGATATTTCTACATCCGGTACTTCTTCGATTTTAACTAATTTTTGTTCGCAGACACTGAACTGGGATCGAGAATATAATTGTTTTAAACGGCCGTTTCTTGTGCCCAATTGGAAACATCCTTTTTCTGTTATTTCTATGATGAGAGCTAAAATAGATTTGGAGTCACCTTTTCCTCTATCAACTTCAGGCACTGGGATATGGACGGTAAACCTCACAGAGGCTTCAGAATCGGATTTAGGAATGAGATTCAGAATGAGTAGGGGAGGAAGGTAAATGTATTTGTCGTGCGAGATACATGATATAGATAATTTTACACTTTAACGGACTGCAGATCGTTATTCTATGAAATAACTAGTTAAACCATGAAATACAAGAGAGTTTTACACTATAATGAACATGATCAGTTATTGAATGGAATAACTAGGTATTCTATAAAACAACGGATTTCTTACGTCGTTTGTATCATATATATATATATATATATATATATACAAGCAGACCCACAAGGCTTATCAGTGGCGTAGCATCCAAACAGAAAAATTAGCTTTAAACTTAAGTCTAGCCTCCACCCGATATGTCATGGACATGTTACGCAACACCAAACAAACATAAAATTAGAATTAGAATTGATTAAAAAAAGCTACAAAGCAATTTTTTATAGCTTTATAGCTTTAACAGTGCAAATAAGTACTTTCTGAAAGTAACAGTGCACTGTTAAAGCTGTTAAAGTGTTTCCTTTATATGATTATTCAGAAATATTTGCACTGTTACAAAGACAAAAATATGATATGTCCGTAGAATTTCATACTTTTGGGCAAATTTCATATAACACGGGCGATCATTTCGCTTCTCAGGAGATTGCAGTGCCATTTAAAGGAAGACGGTTATTTCGCTCATCAAAAGACTCTCCTTCCCTAAGTGTGCGCATTATTTCTCTGATATTCGCTTACCGAACGATTCTTCTCTCTTCATTTTTCTTATCGCGCAACAAAAGAAGCTTTTTGGCATTTAATGTGTTCTCGCTAAGGTTCGATCTCCTTCCTTTGGGCATAATGAGATTTGAATTTTTCTGTGAGTTCAGACGTAAGCAAAGAAGTTTACCGCATTAGCATGTTACAGCGTTTGCTATTTGTACATGCCCAGTTTGAGGTTTTTGTGCATGCGTGGGTGTTAAAATCGCAATTATAAAACTCCCTTTTATTATGATGTGATTTTAATGCACTAAAGCCTTCCTTAATAAATGCTCTACAAAATGGTATAAATATTTCTAATATCCGTTAACTATTTCTCGAGTTTCTGTGTTTTCAAGACGGACAGACGCTTTCAGGATACTTCATTTTATACTATGTACATATTATTTATTGCGCCAGTATTTTTTTTTTTTTGGAAAATTCAGAATGTATTTTTTATTTCTAATATAAGTTCGAGTATTTCACAAAAATAAAAAAAAATCTTTTTAATAACTTCCGACATTTGTATTAAGTAATATGAATTATAAAAGCTTAATTAATATTATTAACTATTTATATAATAATTACACAGAATATCAACATATTTTTGGAAAATTCAGATTATACTTTCAAGTCTTATTCTAACATATATTTTCAAAAGAAAAAAAAATAGCTGGAAATAAGCAGTTATTATATAAGAAAGTTACTAAATTCTACCGCCTCTCTAAGGAATAAATTTAATCAAACCGCTTTCAGATTTTCTGATTAAGAGGATAATAAAAGCTTCTATAAACAAATTACATTTTTACAATACACATACCTTAGAAATGCTAAAATATGGAAATTATTTCAAAACGAATTAAACAATCCTTCGAACTTTGAAATGTAACAGTTTTAATTTGCTCATATGTCAAAACACATTCGATTCGAAACGAAAAGACTCTATAATTAATTAAATAGTAGTTCTTTATTTCGGTCTTGCATAAAAGATGGTTTCCGCTTTAAGAAGGAAAATTACCTTTACTTGAAATGCAGATTAAAGCAAGTAAAGATTAAATGCTATAAATTTAAATAATGTTCAAAGAGTTTCAGTTGCTATTTGTATTATTTAAAATAATAGTTAAGAATTTCTTTCAAACAGTTTGCGAAAAAGAAATACAACCAATTTCCTGGACGGTGACAACAAGTATTAAGAATTATTTTTATAATTTTGTTTATCGTATGAAATAATTGGTTCTGTTCTTATTAAAATTTAGTCTTTTTGAATTAAATTTCATTTAAGAATTCGAGTAATATTGGCATGCGATTAATTTTCCAAGTCATTTTTTTAAA
>JAOUZG010037308.1:2037626-2081586 GCA_026289955.1 Argiope argentata
AAGAGTTTGGATGAATTCCGGAACTCAAATTATGAATACAACAGCAATTGTTTACATAATAGTTCAGTATTCGTCTAACTGAATGCTCCACCCTTTTTAATTTCTCAGTAACCGTGTAAGTCTTCGAAAGTATGACAGCTTGCAAATACATTGCTCAAAACAATTAGGGGAGCAAGCAAAAAAAAAATCAAGAAAACAGTGCGAGACAGCCACTCATTGGCATACAATGGGTAATACACGCGTATCCATGTGCAATACAGAGGAAATGTTAGACGTCGACCAGGACAAGGAGCGTGGCTGACCTTGCCCTGATCGACGTCTAACATTTCCTGTTTCTTGGAATCGATTCCACACCCTTGCAACAACACTTCTGGCGACTCCAACAGCGTCCACGACACTCCATTGTGTTTGGCCTGATTCCAGTCGGCCTATGACACGCCATGCCATGGATTCCGGTAAATCACGTTGTTCAGGCATTCTCATAAACTTGTCTCAAAAACAGAAAGACTGCGCAATCAAATTTCACAATTACGGCAATAAAACAGACGTTTTCTGCAACATCCCGATTTCTGACCTTATCTCCTTTTTCTGGTTTTTGACGTCATGAACTTTGATTTACATATAAAGTTTTCTTCTTCCGTTTCCTGGCTGGCTGTAATTTATGGTTGATTCATTTTATGTTACTCATTGGTAGACATCTTTGCGTAATTCTGTTAAAACCATGTGCTCCCCTAATTGTTTTGAGCAGTGTACTATTTAGCTTATCAATCATTGCTTCTTCATTATTTATGTATTTTTAGCATCCTCTTGATATTGACGGATGGGAACATGAACTTATATCCCATTAAAATAATTATGAAACAATCTAAGATATAAACAAACTAATATGCATAGAGATGCATAGAAAATGAAAATATCTAGAATCCAAAAGAATTTTTTTTTAATATCTACAATCCAAAAGAAAAAGAAACCTTAATTGCCTTCATAACCTTCCAGACATGTATTATGAAAACGCGGAATCTGTCAATAAAATATTTTAATGGGAAAAGCTGAGAGTTTTGAAGACTTACATCATCTTAGCAAACATATTTCAATCATTTATATCTACAGTTAAATAAAATAATGATGAAAATTAGATTGTAAAATTATGATGGACATAAATTTTTCTACGTAAAACATATCTAATTTGCTGGTGAAATTCATAGAATATTATCGATGAAATAGTAAAATCATATATAAAAATATAAAGAATTATCGAACTGAAAAAACTCTATAGTTCAAAAATTCATTTTTTTCACTCTTTTTAATGGCAAAAACTATTTTTCAAATTATTCATGTTTCATCTATATTGTTTCCTTTATATGATTATTTTTTAAATGTTACTCTACAATGAATTAATTCTAAAAAAATTGTTTAAATATTGAGTTTACATATATACGGATATAAAATAAAAATTGTTAAAATTTGAATAAATATTGCTGATGTTCTTATTTACAGTGAAAATATTTTTAGATAGTTGAATGTTATTTTAAGGTAATTTATTTATTTGAAAATTACTCACGCTATTTTTTTTATATTTACTTATACTTGAAATAAATGTGTAATAAATAATATAATAAATTTAACCAAGTGTAATAAATTTATATGAAAAATTGAGATTTTGAGTAGAAAAAAAATGTATATTGAAAGATTTTATGAAATTTTTAATATTCAATTAACATATTCCAATACATTTATAGAGAAAAGGAAAATTATCGGTATTTACGTATTATACCATCCAACTTTATCGCCAAATTTGAAGTCGTCACCAATGACTCGCTAAATCGACAGTTATGGCAATTCGGTAATGGTATAATCCGTTGATCTTTATCGCCAAATGTACTAAACCATTGGCGATCGTTGGCGAAGACGGTATAATACGTTAGTACCAAATTATCTTCTTGTAATCAAATTTAAATTCTTAACAGTTTATTTTTTAATAATATTGTATCTAAAATTGTTTTCCCTTTTTTATTTTCCCCTTAAAACCAACAGTTTTCAGAATTACTAAAATTGAAAAAAAAAGTCCTTATTTTATTTTCAACGCCCTCTTCTATCCCCCCCCAAAGAAAAAAGACTTCCCACATTTGGTTAAGACTGGAAACTAATGGGAACTAAATCCAGAGGATAAATCCCGAGAAAAGAACTCGTGAAAGACGCCTGCTGATTTATAAATGAAGCAAGAGAGGAGCTCTCTTCGAGGATCGCTGAAATACTCCGTAAACATTTTGAGAATAGCACCTGCCTCGATGTTTCTTTTGTTCTATCAACATAACAGACTACAGCGGCATTAGTACCCGTTCAAAGTCACAATGAAAGATGTGCCCCATTCTGTTCTTCAATGAACTGTTATTTGAATTCCTTCGGGCTGTTAATATTCTTTCGAAGACACAATAAAAGTTGAGCGCCATTTTGTTCTTAGACGAAGAAATGTTTTAGCTTTTCTATGTTTATGATAGAATCTATTCTTTCAGAACATATATCGAATATTAGAATCCAGTTGCATTTCTTATAACGAACTTAGATGTGATGTATTGAGTTAATTAATTACAGAGTAGAGTTTGAAATTATCAGCCACTGGAAAAGAGATAAACATAACCTCTCATTCTGTGCTGTGCTCTTAGTTTTAATTGGATTTCCCAAGTTCCGAGTGTTTTCCCATAACATTTCCGTACGCGTATTGTTTCAGACATTGAAAGTCAAGTTTTCTTACAAATACTTTAATATTATCTTTCAGTTCAAGATTAATTGTGAATGCACTGTAATAAGTTCTGGAATTCAAGATCTAAGTATGGCTGTAACTTAAGAATAGGATTATTGGTATAATATTGTTTATTTATTACCATATCAAAACATTATGTGGTTTTTTGGCGTCAGCAATAATCCGTAGGTGACAATAAAAATTACATAATCTAAACGAGCATTAAAAATAAATCAGCTTTTAATAACGCATTGCCATTGCATTTACAAAAGCTCCGATTTTAAAAAACAAGTTAATGACCACAGCAAATAAAACCTAGAAAAAGGCCATTTTGAGCACGCGATTATACGAAATGAAATAAATAGGAAATGTGATATTTTTTAAACAATGAATGCGAGACAAAGTTTTTTGGATCGTTTGACTCATTCAATGAAAAAATTAAAATGTATAAAAATATCATTTCACTCGCACGAGCACGTGGTGCTGGGTATTCAAGAACCACGTGACATGATAAATTAAAATATGCGTCACAGATTTCATTTTTATCTTTTATATTAATTATTCTTTCCTCTAATAATAAAAACTAGAATCATTTTTAATATATTAATATCGGTTAACTGTAGTTGGCACAAAAGTACTTAGTATCCTAATAGTCAAAAACATATATTTTGTTGTGTCGGTTAGATATTAATTATTTTCCAAATCCGTGGCATGCTCTATTTCTAATTTTGGTATACATTTCAAAACGTTTGTTGAAATGAATATAAAATTTTCTTAAATTAAAAAATTCCTTAGAGTATACGCATTTATAAATGCAATAATAAGAATGATAGAAGAAACTTTTTCAATTAATATTCCCTTAAATACTTATTCAATTTGAGACAACAAACAAAAAAATGCTTATGTGCATCATTTCTAACTTGTAAACTACTTATTATATTGCGCAGTAATATTGGGTTGCGGAATAAGTTCGTAGCGTTTTTACCGAAGACATTTTTTAAACAAAAAAACAATAATTATATCAATAGGTTAATCAATTATATTGTTACAAGCGAGCGGAACGCACGCCAAAGATGAAAACATTGGCGGCGCGTCAGAAGGCGCTCCTCGCCAGCCGAGTCGATTTGGCGGGAGGAATATTCTGGTAACCTCGAGAGAAGTCTGGCTGCCCCGAGGTTTTTCTCCCTTACCGCGGAAGCCTCTCGGAACTTCCGCCGTAGCACGGCCACGCTTTCGCCCGACTATATAAGAGGTGGGTTGCCTCTTCCTGGCAGTCGATCGCTCAAAGTGGATCTCGCTCTTTGAGAAGAGAAGCGTTTCGCTTACTTGTAGCTTTTCGCTTGAGCTGTGTTTGCGTTTGCTGTTAACGCTGTGTTATTGAGCTCGCTGTGATTGACTGTTGCTGTGCTATACTATAGCTGTTTTGCAAACCGTGTTTATTGTGCGTAAGACTTGTATTTACGCTGTAAGTGACTGATTATTGCTGGACTGTGTTTTCTGAAGTTTTACTTTTCCCAAGCCATCCTGTATATACCTGTAAATAGCTGTAAATAAATTTGTTTGTGCTGTCCTCATATAAAGTCCATTCAATCCAAACCCGCTACGCTAAAAACGTAACAATATATTCGCCGTTGCTGTTTACAACCTCTTCCCACCTATCGACCCATTTGTTGATGCCGTTTCGCCTAAAATTTCCTGGTTTGGTGTCAAAGAAGTTGTTGAGCCAGTTTTTAATGATATTTTTGTTATCGAAGGTAACGATCTTCATCTTCATGACAGGGAGCAAGAAAGATGGTAATAGGTCCATGCAAGGTCCTGAGAATATGGTGGATGCTGAAGAACCTCCCATTCGAGCTCTTGGAGGGTGCAATTGACGACTTGTGCAGCATGGAGCCTGGCGTTGTCGTGAAGGAGTATGGTTTGACCGTATCGATCAGATCTTTTCAGTCGAATAGTCGTATTCACGCAGTGTAGCTGGATAATGTAGAGCTCCTTGTTGACCCTGGCATTCTTTTCGAGCATTTCCCAGAGCACCATGCCCTCCCATTCCCACCAAAGCCATATCATGATCTTTTTTGGATGAAGGTTTAGCTTGACTCTCGGCTTTGGCGTATCTCCTGGAATCACCCACTTCTTTCTTTGCTTCCTATTGATATATAGGCAGCATTTCTCATCTCCCGTGACGATTCATACAGTGCTCGAGGGCAGATGAGATGTTGAGAAGCAATTTGAAGGCGACATTATTGTTTTTTTCGTTGAGCTCCTAAAGCAGCCAGGCTACCAATTTTTCGGTAAATCCCATCAAATGAAGGCGATTGAGAATCCTTTTATGATCGCAGTTCATTTTTTCTACCTATTCATGACTAGTTTGGCGACCGTTCTCCATCAAAAGTGATTTGAGAAAAGCGTCATCGACGTCAAAGTCGCCGTTTTTTAACCTTGCAAACCATTTCCGTGCTGTTGACTCGCCTATAATGCCTTGCACGTCGCAAATGTCCCGAGCTGCTTCGGCAGTTTTTTGACCTCGATGAAAAGAAAAGAAGAGCAGGTGTCGAAAATGTTGATTTTTGCTTCCTGGGTATTCCATTTCTACACCTCAAAACTTAAAAAAAATAACTTAAAAATAAAATTAACGTAGTTTTGTAGAGCAGAAAGAGTTCTGTCCAATAAATACTTACTCTTGCCAAAGAGCCAACAAATTGTTGTAAAATAAAAGAAATATAAAAAAGGTATGGACTTATTCCTCAACCCAATATTTTGTTTGTTGTTCACTCAAGCATTAAAAAAAAATATTTTATTACTGTAATTCATCTTTTGCTCAAAATATTGCACTGATAATAGGATTTATTATTATTAGAACTTCGGAAGTTTTGTTTAAATTTTTGAAAGAAAGCTAGAGTATATATTGTTATTTGGTTTTCGGAAGTTTGAATGGAAATGAATACGACGATTTTCGCTTCTAAAAATAATCTTACCTTACCCAGCATGAAATCGGAGATTGCGAAGAGCATATTAATTGGTATTTAGACATTTAATATTAACAGATAATTTATTTTCTTTTTTTGTAACTAGATTTGATTCGGTAATATTACGTGAAGTAGGATAAATAAATAAACATGGTGGTAACAAAATTCTCTGCAAACCTGAAACTTACATTGTCTTTCAATTAATTGATTACATTGTCTTTCCTGATAGAAGAAATTTCTGCTCCAAATATCTGAAAGTATGGTGTTATTCATCCTTCTAGGAAGTTGAGATGAATTTGAATGTAACAGAGTTATCAAATGTGTCCATTGAATCCAAAGATATCGACCATGCAACTTAAGAAAAGATAACAATACGTATTCAATGTCGTTTTTCAATGAGAATTATCTCTTGCGTATTAACAAGATACAGGAAATTAATTTGACTTTTTAACTACGATAAAATATATTAAAGTAAAGGTTTGAATTTGAAAAACCAACTTATTTCAAATATACATGTGGCCAAATCCGTACTTTTTTAGAAAATATTCTTCTACCAAAAATAGCGGGCCTTTGAAATTAAAAGTTTGAAGCTATTTATTTCATAATTGAATTCAAAATAAAAATTGTGGCTTTTATTTATAACAAACTAAATAAGTTCTTGCTCAGTAACTCTTCTTATAATACTTTTTTGCATGATGCATTGGATTAATTAATTTTATTGAAGATGTAACAATTTGTAGTAATTAATCAGCTTCTTTAAAACAGTTAACTATAGCCTATCAATCGTTATTGCATTCTTTGCGTGCTTTCGAGCTCTGAAAAAAATCCCACAAGCCTTGCAATTTTCTTTTAATTTCAATTTTTTTTAATATTTAGTGCTATAAAATATTTAAGACAAATCTAACTCAACACTTCTGAAATTTTTGTTTATTAATATATTTAACATTAAGTTTAATACATTTTATTAATAATTTATGTAATATTTATTCACGATATCAATTATTTCTCGAGAATTTTAAATTCACTGCTTGTGTATTTAGAATTCTTAGGAGGGATTGTGCATTTGAAGGAGAAAAAATCGAACCTGACAGTAATTATGTAAGCAAATCACTAAACGTAATTAAAAAAATTTCAGACACTTCTAGTTAAATACTAAATAATAAACTAACTATTGAATAAAAAAGACAACGCATAAATGCTCACAGTAAAATTCAGCGCCATTTTTTCTTCAAAACAATAATTTCAAAATAAATTGATTAATTAATAAAAGAGATATCCTTTTTCGGAATAAAAAAATTAAGGGACAGAATTTCCATTCATGAGAATCACTTTGCTGTTTTGAATTTTCTCTCAAAATGGTATTTTCTATTCAAACATTCTAAACAAAAAATGTCAGATTTGGCTAAGACTGGAAATTAATAGGATTTAAATCCAGAGGATAAATCCTGAAAAAAAGGACGAAAGACAACTGCAGTTTTATATTGGAAGCTATAAAGGAACTGACTTTGAGGATTTGCTAAGATGTCCTCCAGTAAACAATTCGTGACAAGCTAGCCTTTTTCACGTAATAAGGCTGTTTTCAACGCGAATATTCTAAAACAAAAAACCATCCTAGATTTGGTTAAGATTAGAAACGGACGGGAACTAAACCCATAGGTTATAAAAGATTCCCAGTGGATTCGTCAGAGACACCTGCTGTTTTATGAATGAAGCAAGAGAGGAGCTCTTTTCGAACATTGCTACGATGTTCTGCAAACAATTCGATGCCCCTTTTGTTCTATCAACATGACAGATTATAGCAGGCATTGGTTCTCATTCGAAGTCACAATAAAAGATGTACCCTATTTTGTTCTTTTAAGAATTGGTGTTTGAATTACTTTGGAGATTCGTATTCTTTCGAAGGCATAATAAAAGTTGTGCGCCGTTTTGTTCTTAAACGAACACCACTTTGAAATCTTTGTGGGTTTCTGATACAAAAAAATATTTCAGAACATATTTCTAATCAAATAATCCAGTTGCATTTCTTGTAATAAACGTAGGTATGATACATACAGTTGTTCTTCACAGTTCATAAATAACAATTTATTTGAACCTTTCCGTATCTTAAATGGAATTTAACTGTAACTCTTTATTCTCAGCTGTTTTCTAGCGTTAATTGCATTTCCTAAGTTCTGAAAGAGTTCCCATAGACCTTTCGGATGTTTTTCGGACATGCATCAAAATTCTTTGAAATTCTGCTGCTTTACAAATTTTTCAGTTAGAACTAACTGCTATCGTTTGAAACAGGTTTAATTGAGAAAAAGTTTATAAAATTTTAATTGTGATAAAAGTTAAAAAGCTAATCCGTTCTAATATAGAAAACAGAAGTTTACTTATGAACTAAAAAACAAACAAAGTAGTAGTTTTTTTTTCATTCATATAAATGATCAATTTCCTAGGATCTCCTATAAAAATCTTTACTGTTGCACTTTGTAACATAATGTTTGATGGCAGTTGGCACAGAGATAATTTCTTTTTTCAAGCGATTTTTGCAATCCGTTCTGATGCGCATAGAAAAATCTGAATGGCTGAAAATCACGACATCATTCATAAAAACTAAGGTTATATCCTAAAAACTTCACCGAAAACGATACAATAAATTCTCGTAAAATTCACTTTACATCAATGGAAGGATACAGCGAATCCGAAGCTATTTTTTACTCAACAAGGTGGCGTGAGCAAGCCGTATTATCGGAAGCTTTTCATTCGCATTCGCGCCCTCCCACGATAGAAGAGAGTTATTTACCAATTATTGTCAAAAAATATTCTGTTTTATCCGTAAAATGAATACAGAATAGCTCTCGCTATGCAAGGATTCTCTTTAAAGGAGAATGCAAATCATGGCATCAAAAGAGGTCGGTTTTCAGAAAACAGTAACTCTGAATCTTTTTTGAACTACATCAGTTGTGATAAAAATAATCATGAATAAAAAGATGGAAATTTTGCAGGAACATGAATTCAGTTGACCCCCCCCCCCCGGTAAGATGGAAGAAACAAGGCTGTTGCTTCAGATGTCTATGTACTGGCACTTGGCCAAGAGGTGAACTGTGAGAACTGTGGGAAACAACATCATGCTGTGATACGTCCCGATGAAAAAATTGGTGGAACTCTCAGCAATAAAGAAGCCACTGGCTTAAAGAATGTGAAGTATTTCAACACCTTGCCAAATCCTACACGTTACACAAGTATTTTTCTTTACTCTCTTGGGATATTTCTCCGAAGTGAAAACGAGGATTTTGCAGTAAGGGCCTTTTTAAGATACGAAGCGCGTTTTTGTCTTCTTCATCACATGTGAATCTCTGTCCCATCTGAAGCTTTTTCAGAGAACAGAAAACGTGAAAATTCTCAGGGGCAAGATCTGGACTGTAAGGTGAGCGTACCAGATTCTCCCAGTGAACGCTCATTTTCATGCAAATCTTCACGACGTTTTTGAAACTCACGACTCTACCAATGAACACTTCTCAGAGAGAGACATTTTTTCCCCGTACGTGGAGTGCTTTTCCCTGTGAATTGCTCTGGGCGTTTACTCCTTTCTCCATAGAAAACGAATAACACTTCGCTGCTCATAAGCTGCGGACGTCTGAAGAACAACCGCCATCTTAAATAACTGATAGCAGCGCCACTCATCGGAGCAAAAGGCAGATACGGCTGGTACGGCTCAAGGAACGTTCACTGCTCGAAATGTATATGTTCGCTTTGTATTCACCGCCGTATTTTAGTTTAAAAAAAATAGACACAAAGACTTTTTGATTAGCCCTCGTAGAATGAACTAAAAGAGCGAAAATTATTTAGATCCAATCTTATAGCACTTTTAACAAAATTTTGTAATTAATGCAGCTTTGGGAATTGTTTTGTAAATTTTTTTTATTATCCTAAAAAGAATCAATAAATATCAGATAGCCATTCAAAAGCCAAGAAATTTATTTCCACAGTTAAAGAATCTGATAGTCATAGCAAATGTGACAATATAACTATAAATTTTGAATGGGAAAAAAAGTCGGTTTGCACAATTACTTTGTAAGCGGGTTACAAAGTAATTGTGCAAACCGACTGCTGCATTTCTAAGCAATAATCTCATTAAATAGATTTGAGACTTTCAGATGAAGAATATAAAAAATGACTTCGTTAAATAAATTAAAATTCAATAATACGCATGCCTTAATAATTCAAAAATTCCTTGATTACTTCAAAATTAAATAAAGCAGCCCATTGAACTTTAAAAAGTAGCGATATTTATTTGATCTTACGTCAAAGCGTATACATAAATTAGTTTCTATAATTAATTAAAACTTAATTTTTTTTAATCTTTTGCATAAAAGATGATTTTCGGTTTGAGAAAGAAAATTATCTTGGCTTGAAATACAAAATTAAAGCAAATAATTTCCAAATGCCATGAATTTTAACAAAGTTCAAAGATTTTTAATTGCCCCTTGAATTATTTAAAATTATAATTTATAGTTTCTGGCAAAGTAATTTGTTGAAAAGAAATACAATCAATTCCCCGGGTGGTGATATTTGTATTTGGAATGCGGTTTACAAATTCTTGTTTATCAACTATAATCCTTTGTTTTATGCTTTTGGAAATGCAGTCTTATTGAATTAAGTTTTCTTGACGAAGTCATGTAATTTAACGGCAAATGAATGATTTTAATTTTGTTTGTGTTTTAACTTTTCCTTCTTTTATGTGACACTTTTCTAGATTAAAAATTAAGCAGAATGACAAGATTAATACAAAAAGTATTTAGAAATGGAATTAAAGAATTTTATGAATTTAGTAAAAAAATACTTTCATTAAAAATGTTTTCTAAAATGAAAAATTAATCTTGCATACGTGGATTAATTTTAAATAATGCAAGAATGAAATACTTATTTTATTATTTTAATGGCTTGTTTTATTATATATTTTTTGATATATGCATAAGGATTTAGAGAATAATTTTACCATTTCAATGGTTTTGTTTTATTTTCAGGTAATAGAATTATATAAGGTCTTGATTTTCTTCGAAAGGCAAGGATTTTATTATTCTAATGCCCATCAGACGTCTTAAAATTCTACTAAATAAGATTAAGATGTAGCCGGCATGTTTGTACCCTTTTGTAAAAAGTAATTCAAATAGATTTGTTGGAATTCAAGTTTTGAGCCTCGATTAACAATGTTACTGATAAAAATTTTTGAATAAAAATGCAATTACATTTTAAAGATAAGAAAAAACTTCTCAAACTTCTTCTTCTCAAGTAATAATAGTTTTATAGTACTCTAGATATTTTTAATTCTAGTTTTTATCATTATTTGTTGTGCTTCATATTTTTGTATTTTATCATTTGTTTATTTGTGTCAAATTGTTGATGGACATTTTTTAAAGATAAAATCCTCCTACATCTATACCAAACCGGAAAGGGGCAATTTGTACCCTAGAAACGAAGGTGTGATGTTAAAGTGCTAAGTGAAGCTTTTAATAAGTTGACGATCCTTTAATTTGCTATGAATGCTGCTTTAAAAATATTGTAATAGAAAAGGCAATATTTAAGCGTCCTTTATAAACCATATAATAATGAATAATCGCCAATTGTATCATTTTACTTTATTTACATCGCCAATGACATGCAGTTAATACACTAGGGCCAAAGAATATTTTTAAAAAAATAACTGCTGCTTTAAAAATATTGTAATAGAAAAGGCAATATTTAAATGACGTCCTTTATAAACCATATAATAGTGAATAATCACGTTAGTTTATTTATTTTGCCAATGACATGCAGTTAATACACTAATGCCAAAGAATATTTTTTTTTAAAAATAGCAAAATAACAGACAATTAATTGCTTTTTGCTACATTTAGTAATTATAACTAGAATATTTAAATTTGTGCCGGCTTTCTGGCACAGAGGTAGCGCGTCTTCTTCGTGTTCTGAGGGTCCCTGTTTGGACATGGTTGTTCTTCTGTGTACTATCTATGAGAGGTATCACTGTGCCTCCATGTAAAAAGGGGTTGTGCAAGCAAATGTGGTGAGTGTGTAGCTAAGTCGTACTCTTGGTCCTAGATGACGCTACTTCAAAAGCAAGAGACGCTCCTTTCGGCTTATATCTGCTGCAGCAGGGGGTCTAAATCTATATCAGCAGGGGGCTTGTCCATAGGCAAGTGTCATAAGTAACAACAACATATTTAAATGTGTAACAAATAAGATCTTATTTCCAATAAGTATTAAATAAAAGGTACATTTTCCTCACCAATTTAAATAAAATCAAACAATGAATTCAAACTTTGTCATCAAACATTAATGCTTGCATTTAATTGAAAAAAGAATAATTGCAAAAGATCATTTTTTTTTTCAAATATGCTTAGAATGCAGCGATAAACTACGTTTTTTGCCAACTCATTAAAACTTTTGACATTTGTTTAAAACTTTCAAAGCTTTTTAATAATATAAATTTTGTAGCAAGTCTTCATTGGTATATTATTTTTATAACGTTTGTTTTTTGGTATTTTTACGATTGATATAGTACAAACAGCATATATTACAAACATTGCCAGATTTCAAAAGATTTGCAATTGATCATCAGCTATTATACAAAAAATAAATGAAATAATGTTAATAAAAATATGTTTATCAAAGAAAAAATCGTTTGCTTTTAACATAAGACTATTTTAATTAAAATAAAAATAGTAGCAGTTATAAAATGTCTGAAAATGTATCGTCTGCTAAATGTCTATTAATAGATTAAGATTAGGATATTTAACGAACAACATGATAATTCATAAACGGAAAAAAACTGAATTAATGAAATTGTTTATTACTTTGTAGGCGTAATTGTAAGTTGGTGCCAATTGTTTAAAAAAATTGATGTGAATTGTTGGTAAAAAATTAAAGAATTTTTAATTCCACTTTTATTTCGAAATCTATGCGCTGTTTTGGAGTACGCTGATTGAATTGTATTCATGTTTTTCAATCGTATCAAATGAAAAAATGAGATTATTTTTCAAAAATACATCCTTTAATAAACAAGAGTGTCAATAATATGGTAGCCAAAGGTAGTTAGTATTTAATAAGTTTAATCAAAATCTGCTAGTCCTTCTGAATGAATATCAATATTTGACTTAAAGATTATTATTATCTTAAGAACCCTTATCATAAGGTTTTTAGTTTCAGAAATTGAATTAGGTAAATAAAATTTCATAGAAATTGACAATATTTTAATTGCCTTAAAAATTTTTTAACACAGTACCAAGATTTTTGTTTTTTACATTACATTATTTTCAGTCGGATTATATGAAACACATGAACTGAAAATCGGTCCATCTATTCTGAACTTATGGTACATCAAACAAATAGTAATTATATAAATAGTAAAGCATTGAAACCAAGCACAAATCCAAGAATAAAATCGGTAGCTAATATAATATAATTAAAATAATTAAATATTGCTTCCATTTTGCTCTACATAAAAGTAATGACAGCATTATATATTCACTAAGTACACATCTGAAATTTGAACAATACGAGGTTCGGAAAAATTACAATATCGAAAGCTTCAGCTCTCTTTTAAATAATAATACCCCATCTGCTCTAACTTTTAAGTGAAATGTCAATACATTCTTAAGGCAATTAGGATTGTTATGCCAATTACAGGAGTAAAAGCTTTTAGCCATTAGAGTTTTCACTGGCGACTCTATAATCACAGTCAAATTTAAAACAAATGCTTTCAAGTATTGGTTTGTTCCATTTCTGTCAACAAACAGAGAAGGCATTGGAAATAATTCTTCGCTTTTAAATGGATATTAACGGTAATTGATTTTGAGAACATTGTGTTATTCGAGATTTATGATCTTCATATCGATTGGAATCTTTATCGATAAATGCTATGTCAGGAAGAACATGGACCATTAAAGAACAATTCGTTCCAACCGCTTGATAAGTTAGCGCCAAAAGTTCACCTGCCAACCAGCAAACGATAAATAATAATAAAAGAACGAATAAAAAAAGATCTGTGAGAAAGTAACTGGAAAATTACTATCTTTTCCCCCCAAAAAGCTATTAGAATCTAGATGTGCCTTTGCGCCAAAGCTATTTTCATCATTTCTAATTTTAGATGGGTTTGGCTTATTTTAGTTCATTTTATGTTCTTTATTAAGTTTCCTTCTTTTTTTATTCTTAGCGCTGTGATGGCGATTTTGCGGTGACAAGCGTTGAAACAAAAGAGATAGCAATTAATCGATAAATCGTTTCGTGCTGATCGATACTAACCAAGTTCGCTTGATGGAATTTATGGTAATACCTCGTTAGGGTTAACTTCTTACGATGAAGGGAAGTTTCGCTTCTTCTCTCGCCATTTCATTTTTCTGCCGGTATTCTTATCTTCATGCGAAAATTTTTTAAAGAATTCTGTGATTTTAAAATGCGATTTAGTTCCATGGAGGAAACCGAATATTGAGGAAAGAAGAATGCTTCGAATTTTTCAAATGTATTAGAAGTATTAATATTTTCATTCTTTTTCCGACCTGAGCTTTATTAAATAGTTCTTTAAACTTTCAAAAAAAAGTTTGAAAATAGAGAAAAAGAGAAGCTATGGTAAATCTTTTTCCATTCTTAAAGGAATATTAGTTTCTGTCATTTTTTTCCATTTCCAATGAGATGCAAATTTTATTTTTAGGCTGTTTTTCTCAGTATTTTTTATCAACTGTTTTGATTTTGACGCTCCATTATTTAAACAAAATGTGGACAAGGTAATGTTCTAAGAAAACGGTAATACAAAATAGTGTTTTTTTAGTATAGTATTTTTAAATAGTGTGGATATTTCGCAATTTTCCTTTAACGTAATGATAGTATAACTTGTAAAAACCGTAAAATAGTAAAATTTACTTTAAAGTGATAGAATGTATGATATAGTTCAATATATATCTTATAACTTTAAACGACCAATTCTTGTATATATTATATTCATTTAAGAAAATTAAAAATATAAGTATTATGAATTTTCAAATTAAAAATCCTTTCTGAATCAAATTGAAAATACAAAAAAGTTTTCGAAATCAAATTAAAAACCATATAATTGAATTTAGGGTGCAAAATGAGCTTTACCAAATAAGTAAAAGTCAATTTAAGCAAAAGGAAATAATATTTTCTATTCCCTTTGCTTATATTGACTTAATGTTTTTATCAATATTATATATATATACACACTGTAGTGACAAAAGTCATGGGATGACTGTTAATATCGTGTCGGTCTTCCTTTTGCCCGGCGAAGTGCAACAACTCGACGTGTCATGGAGTCCACAAGTCGTTGGAAGTTCTCTGAAGGAATATTGAGCCACGCTGTCTGTATAGACGTCTATAATTGTGAAAGTGTGGATGGTGCAGGAGTTTGGGCACGAACGGACCTTTCGATGATGTCCCATAAATGCTCGATGGGATTCATATCGGGCGATCTAGGTGGCCAGATCATGCATGGAATTGTCCGGAATGTTCTTCAAACCAATCGCGAACAGTTCTGGCTCGGTGACATGGCGCATTGTCATCCATAAAAATCCCATCGTTGTGTGGGTACGTGAAGTCCATGGATGGCTGCAAGTGATCTGCAAGCAGCTGAACAAAACCATTTCCAGTCAATGATCGGTTTAGTTGCACGAGAGGACCAAGTCCATGCAATGTAAAAACAGCCCACGCCATTATGCAGCCACCACCAGCTTGAACAGTGCCTTGCCGACAGTTTGGGTTCATGGCTTCGTGGGGTCTGCGCCACACTCGAACTCTACCATAAGCTCGTAACAACTGAAATCGTGACTCCTCTGATCACGCCACGGTTTACCACTGGTCTAGGGACCAGTCAATAGGCTCACGAGCCCAGGAGAGTCGCTGCAGGCGATGTCGTGCTCTCAGTAAAGGCACTCGAGTCGGTCTTCTGCTATCATAGCCCAAGGAAGACAAATTTCGCCGCACAGTCCTATCGGACACGTCCCTCGAACGTCCCACATTGATTCCTGCAGTTATTTGACGAAGTGTTGCTTGTCTATTAACATTCACCATTCTACACAGTCTTCGGTGGTCTCGGTCGTTAAGTGCAGGTGGTCGCCCACTGCGCTGTCCATGATGGGATGGGATGCCTGAAATTCCATACTCTCGGCACACTCTTGATACTGTGGATCTCGGAATGTTGAATTCACTAATGATATCCGCAATGGAATGACCCATGCGTCTAGCTCCAACTAACATTCCACGTTGAAAGTCTGTTTATTCTCGTCGTGCCGCCATAAATCACGAAAACCTCTTGACATGAATAACTTGAACACAAATGAAAGCTCTGGAAAACGAACTGCGCATTTATACTTTTTCGCTGCGATACTACTGCCATCTGTATATTTGCATATTGCTATCCCATGACTTTTGTCACTTCTTTTATATTATATATATATATATATATATATATATATATATAAATTACGTGTCACGTTGTTTGTCCGCGATGGACTCCTAAACTACTTAGCCGATTTTAAAATAATTTACACACCACTTGCAGTTTGATCCACCTTAAAAGATAGGATAGTTTGTTTTTTGAAATATCAATTATTTCGGGAGAAATTAATTAAAACCCCTTAATTTCTGTGAAATTAAGACCTGTAATGCTACTTTCCGAGTGAAACACGGCCTTCCGGAGAAACGATCACTTATGCTTCCCGTTTCGTCCCGTAAAACCGCGTTTTTAAAATTGCCATCGTTACGCATCCGTTCAACTTATACTCAATATCGCAATGGAATCGGATGGACTTTCTATCGTAGAACTCGAAGGTATAATTTTTTTTTTACGAAACGTAGACGCATAAATTAAATATCGATTTTTTAAAAAAAATGTCAATTTTGACGTGTCTATTTCTTGAACGGCCCTTAGCTGGAAAAATACAGAAAATATGTTTCCTGAAAAACAATACGATGTAGTATTCTGCAATACAATAAAAAAATCGAATTTTTAAAACTGAGTTTTTGGCGAATTTTTTAACGAAGAGGCGAAATTTCGCTTTAATATTTAATTACGCCGAAACTTTTCAAGATAACTTAAACAAATTTTTTTTACATAAAATTCGATAAATTTTTCAAAATCGTGTGAAAGATTGTAAAAATCTGATAGAAAATTGCGCATTTAAAATTTTTTAAATCGTTTATTGGGTTTTCTTCTTCAACATTACAAATCTAACCATTTATGAATAAAAATGAGACTACATTTTTTTGTATAATTTGGCATTGCTTTGGCACGCCCTGATCAATTTTGAAAACAATCCTGCAAAAATTACGCGTCTTATGAATTCATTCCAGGTTTTCCACCTCACATACTTCACCTGAAAGTTGGGACACAAGTAATGCCACTACGAAACCTTTCTCCACCTAAATTATGCAAGGACACCAGACTACGAATGACTAGACTTAATAAGTATGCAATCGAAGCTACGATAATTACTGGATGTGCTCGAGGAGTGTTGGTTTTAATACCCCGCATTCCACTGATTCCGTCGGACTATCCTTTTGAATTTAGAAGAGCGCAGTTTCCTGTAAAAGTTTGCTTTGCAATACCCATTAATAAGTCACAAGGATAGAAATTAAAAGTAGCAGGGATCGATTTAAGAGGAGACTGTTTTTCACTCAACCAATTTTATGCAGCTTTCTCCAGAGTCAGTTCATCTAGCAGCTTAATAATTTTAGCACCAGAACCCCCCCCCCGAAAATGCTGTATACATAGAAGTTCTTGCTTAAACATAAGTATAACAATAAAATGTGGATGGCTTGCGTTTATAAAGAAAATCAATACTTTAAAAGGATCGTTAAGGACAAGTGTATATATATAGGGAGTCCAGGGGCCCAGGGACCCTCCCAAATTAGAAAACATTATAGGTGATAAGTAATTATTATTATATAGGGGATTATTATTATAGGGGACTAAGTGCACGGAGCACTGTTATCCTCCGCTCACTCTCTAGTATATATATATATATATATATATATATATATATATATTCTGTCGACAGTTCACACCATGATTCCTGCTTGCAGTCCACAAAGCCATGGGAGTGCCGTAGAGGTCAGCACATAGCAAAACATCCCAGGTATGGTCGATAATGTTCATGTCAGTAGAATTAGGTGTCCATGAAAGGTAACGAAATCCAGAAGAATGCTCCCCAAGCAACTCAGTAGCTACTCTTCACCTATGGGGTGGCGCATTATCCTGTTGGAATCGTCCACGTCCCCCAGAATTCACACAGGACATGAATGTATGTATAGAGCCAGAAAGGATATTAAAGTACAGCTGACCTATCATGGTTGAGTCTACACTTATCAACGGTCCCATTTCATGCTAACTGTACACGCCCTTTACCCTCACAGAGCTTCGACTAGCTTGAAAAGTTCTTTGAAGGCACGAAGTATCCATGGTTTCATTGTATTATCTCCACACCCGTTAACATCCAATTAACTGATACACTTAGAAAAGTAACTCTTCAAACCAGACAATGGTTTTTCAATCATTAAGAACCCGATGGGAGCGTTTTCGAGCCTAGGTAAGGTGCAGAGCTTTGTGCCACTGATACAATAATACAATAGATGGTTTGTGGCTACGAAAGCCCATGTCAATTAGGTTACGTTGCATAGTGCGTACACTGACATTTGTTGATGGGTCTACAATCAAATCCACAGCTATTTGAGGACATGTTGAACGTCTATTTTGTGTTACGATTCTTTTTAGGCGTCGATGATCCCTTTCTACCAAGGTCTTTATCAAGCTGCACCGCTGTTGGAGGTTTAAAGTTTTACCGGAAATCTGGTATTTGCGGTATACAATCTAAATGGTCTGGTGGGAAAGTCCAAATTTCACCTCTAATTCGGAAGTGCTGTGCTCCCTCTCTAGGGCACTGTTGATTAGTCACCGTTCAAAATCGCTTAAATCCTGATAACCTGCCATTATTACGTGAAAAATCGATGTAATAGCCTCCTCAGATAACTGTTGTCTGTCATAGTAGATCGCATCACGTTATGTTGGTTGGTTGAACAACTCCATTATTTGCATACCGCCTGCTGTACCAGGTTTTCTGCCTCTTCATACATAGAGGTGTGTGTGCGTGTGTGCGTGCGTGTGCGTGTGTGTAATGATTTATCTAAATTTAAATTGAAACCTGGTTGATTTCCTAGTTTATATTAATTGAACCCATAACTTCATTCTAGAATGTTCTCTTATTTTCTAATTCGATCCCATCTTTTTTTTATTCAATTAATGCGTCTTGATCTCAGAGAAAATACTGAAATCTTCACTAAAGGAACACACTAAAGTCTATCAGTCTAAACAAATTCTATTAAAAGATGCCTATAATTTGCTAAACACATAAAAGGCAGTATTATGAGTACTACGATTTATCTCGACTCTAGCTTAAAGGCGGGGGTCGTATTAGTATGGTTTGCAGCTACATTATAATTAGTGTTTAGTTCTTTTCTTAATATTTCTTGTGGTTTTAAGAGTTTAAATAAACTTTTTAAAGTCTAAATTTTTTTATGATGATACAAAATATCGCCCGCTCTGGAACGAAAAACGAGTCGGAGTGGTCGGAGTGGTTATCTAGCGTACTTTCGTCAAGATCTCCGCCTTTGATGTGTTAAGCCAACCCTACCAGAAAGAAATAAAATCCCCATCAGAATCCCATGGTATATAATCGTTAAGAATATCTTTCTGGCTCTTTTTTTCTCTTTTCGTTCTGGTGTTGTGATACAGAAATCTCGTCACTTCTTGCCTGTACATAAACTAGGCATCCTGGGATGGAATAAAAAACAGTTTAAATTTCAAAGTGTCTTCGCTCTCTTCAGCCACGACTCTGATTCAAAAATATGTTACTTTTTTACATGCACATATATTGATTTATTTCAAGAAACTTGGAAAGAGTCTAACAAAGTGGAAGAAATTACATATTTAGAGAATCTTTTTAATTATTAAAAAATGATTCTAATTTAATCTATATAGGAATCTTACTTAAAACATCTGGAGTTTACTGCATAAATGTATTTTTTGAAATTTAATTATTAGATTATTATCTATTAATTAGATGATATTGTTTTGGGAATGAGGTTTTCTGGCGTCAACAAAAATACGTAGGCAGAAAATTATCATTTTTAATCTGCAGGCGAAAAAATGAAATTTTATTATCTGCACGAGCATTTCATAAAAATCAGCTTTTAATAACGAGTTGCCATTGCATTTATAGAAGCTCTGATTAAAAAATAAGTTAATGACTACATCCAATAAAATCTAGAAAATGTCATTCTGAGCACGCGATTAGGTGAAATGAAATAAATAGGAAATGGGATATTTGTCTTAAACAATGAATGCGAGACAATGTGTTTTGGGATCATTCGCAATACTTACGTGGCTCATTCAAATGAAACAATTAAAATGAACAAAAATATAATTTAACACGCACGGACACGTGGTGCTAGGCCTGTCAAGAAATGATGCTCGGACATGATACGTTGAAATATGCATAGCAGATTTCATTTGAATCTTTATTATTTCTATCTCCTTTCATGACATATGGCGCAATCTCCAACCCAATTTCACCATGACCAAAAATAAGTGAATTTAATAATATAAGCAATTGATTTTTACCCACGACTTCGTACTAATGTAAATTTCATGTGTATGCGTAAGAACTGCAGGTATGACATCAATGTAAAACAATTTTCTCCAAATCAATAATTTAAATTTTAGCGAGATGATCAAATATGGAGCGAATGTAAGCAATAATGTTTCGAATCATAAGGTTTCGATAAATGATACGGCAAATTAAGGAAAATATAAAAAAATCAATAAAAAAGAAAAATGAATTGCATGGGATAAAATTTAATCTATAATTAATAAAAAATTTGTAAAATGAATGCCTACAATAGGGAAAAAATCTAGGAAAATGAACAGAAAAGATCAAATAACAGTAAGGTAAAAAAATAAATAAGTAACGGCTATGTAAACCCAACCTAGTGCAACCAAAAAATTACCGACCTCGCAAAGCACCAAATGGTTGTATATCAAAGCTTAGCGCACACAACTAACCAAACAACAATTTGTTTACAGTGTGTGCCTGAAATAAAGTAAAACAGCAAATCAATTCTTCAAAATCGTTTTGCTGATAGTCTGGGAAAACAAAGTCCGAATGTGTCTCGACAAACAGAACACACTGCGCATGCGTGAATTTTCAATTCCAATTGGAGCAATGCAAATGCGTGAATTTTCTACGTCAGTTACTCAATACAGATAATTTCTTTTTAATTTCCTTTAATCTGTTGTGTTGTTGTGACAAGCCCTGCTGATACATCAACAGATTTTTAAGCCTAAGAATTGCATCTGTTTGTTTTACAAGTAGCGCCATCTAGGGCCAAGAGTACGACTTAGCTACTCACACGTCACAACTCTTTTTAGGGGGCACACTTCATTCTTGCATATTCATTCATCTCATCTCAAATCGTAACTCAAATCGTAACTTAGACCTGGAACAGAGAACGATGATCTCTGATCCAGTACCCCCAGTGGTATTACTCTAGACATGGAGGGCTTTGCGACCACGAACAGATTTAACGAGCGTCAGCCGCCATACACTCGGGGAATCTCTTTGATCGGTGAGTTTCGAACCCGTAACCTTAGGAGTACGAGTCTAAGGATCAACCAACCAGGCCTCCCCGGCCCCCCTCTAATCTGTTTTATATTAATTCAAAAGCACTTCAGATTGAGTCCGAAAGATCGATTAATTAACAATGTTTAGGTTTAAATATATCAAACGTTAAGAAAATATACAGAACCGTTTAAAATAACCGATCGAAAATAAACCTCATTAGCATGGGGGGGAGAACTGAAGTCTTACTGATATGGTGGTGAGGAAATGGAGTGTTTTGATGATAAAGTTAGTTTTTAAATAATAAAAAGTTAATCACTCAATTAACCAGAATAAATAACAGCTTATACTCTTTTCTAGATTATATTCTATGTTCTGTTCTAAATTTCATCCAATTTCGTCCTGTCTTGTATTACTCTATCTAACATCACCCATCCATCCATCCAAACTTTCACATTCATAATAGTAGTATAGATGATAGATAAACCATAAAATGAATGCTGTAATATAAACGATTTTCTTGAATAACATATTGAACTAAATACAGTCATGATTTTTTAAATATAAGTAACCATTTCATATTCAGGCAAGATTGAAAAATATGAACATGTAATCAGTATGTGATTAGAAACCGAATATTTTAACCAAAAAGCTCTATTTCACAAACATACAAAAACTTCCGAGTAAAAGATTTCCAAGCGGGGGTGGATTATCTATTCAAATTTTTCCATCTCCGCTCTTGAAATTGCTGACTAGACTCAATTGAAATAATGAGATCTCTGGAGTATTGCATTAAATGTTAAATAATTAAGAAAATGTGCTGGCTATCCGACAAAATTTATTCGCAATCCTGTGTTCCCAAGAAAACAAATGATTGCTATTTAATTTCGGTTAATTGAAATAAAAAGAATTTTTATCCGTAGTAATTAGATTGTTTTCAGTAACAAATAAATATTCAAACATTTAGAAAACGTTGCAAAAATTTAGCAAACAACAATGAAAAAAACACACACTTTATCCAGACTTTTTTTTGTATTTGTAATCTATCACATCACAAACAAATATTCTACAGAAAATAATATCAATTCAAATATATGAAATGGAAGAAAACCTTTTAAGGAAAAAAGAGAGAAAGAAACATTAATGAGTAAAATTTTCGGTAGATACATAGAATCACCCCTCCACTTCGCCAAAGGGTGAAAACGTGCCAAATCTCGTAAACAGTGTTTCTTTCATAAATTATGACAGACTATCTCATTGACTCTTGGAGGATTTTATTTCTCCGAACAAGAATAAGCAACAGCGCGGAAAGGCAGCGATTTTTGAAAAGTGTGCCAAACAGTGCCAAAAGTAGAGGTGATTCTCCAGTTGCGCCAAATTTTTGCTCTACTAATCGCAACACTTCAATATGTTCATGGAGGATCTACCTAAATATCATGTAATATATTGTTACAAATCTGTTATGCTGCTTCCCAGCATGGTTGATGCAATCACTAGAAAGGCCATTTTACTGTCAGCTCCGTAGAATGCTGTTCGGATGAGTAATCTCAGGGCTGTGCGACAAATTTGGCGACTTTGGCGACAAAATAGATATTTCTGGAGACTTAGAGAATTTTAGCGATTCCGCCAATTCGAACCAATTTGCGCCTGATTGGTCTAGAAATTTCTAGGCCCACCTCCGGGAACTATAAATTTCCAGCAGTTTCAAGTTGAAATAAATTGAATAAAGAGTCTATGGGGATTAATTGGATCAGTCCAGTGAAGAGTTTAAGCGATTGTTGAATTGATCTGTGTGCCTTTCACTTCAGAAGTTGTCCTGTTATCTCGGGTCTTGCGGTAGTGAGTAGATAGTTTGATACAGCTAAAGCGCGGAGGCAGTGGATATTTGCAGACTTTCGGAGAGAACGGAGAGTGAATCTGCTAGAACTCCCTCCTTCTATCGAATTCTGTCTGGCCGTTTTATGTGCCGTAGTTGCCATTGCCACCGATTACTACTTGTGGTCTACTGTTTCTTTTGATGTGTTCCTGTGAGTCCTCTCGGCTGTATATTTGTCGTCTTCGTGTTAATAAGAGTCATTATTTTGACATTAAAGGACTTTTCATTGCACTGACCAACAAACCAAAAACAACTCCGCTATGGAAGAAGTAATTCAATAACAATATCGAGAACCTACACCCTATTATATAGATCTACCAGTGTTTTTGATTTCTCTGCGTATTGTGACAAGTGGGCGAGCACCGCGAAAGTACGTCGAAGTTGGCGACGTTTGACGAGGCGCTTCGTGCCAGTTGGGTTGGTTTGGCGAAATAGTCTGGTAGCCGCTGGGCCGTACATGAAGCTTCGCGTGCTTTTGGGCACGCGCTTTCTCGGCTATATAAGGGACGGGTTGCCGTAGCTCCGGCAGTTAGTTCCTCTTGGAAGAGAAGCGTCTCTCTGAACTAGCATATTATTTTTCTTGCTTGTTAATTAGTGAGCTGTGTTTACGCTTGCTGTTAACGCTGTATAATTGATCTCGCTGTGACTTACTGTTTGCTGTGCTATACAATAGCTGTTTTGCAGTCTGTTTTTATTGTGCTTGCATCTATGCTGTAAGTGATTGTTGACTGCTGAATTGTTTTTGTCTGAAGTTTTACTTTATCAAGTCACCCTGCAAATACCTGTAAAAAGCTGTAAATAAATTTGTTTGTGCTGTCCTGAAATAAAGTCCATTCAATCCGAACCCGCTACACTAAAAACGTAACAGTATTATAAAATAGATATGCATTTCATCAATGAATTTATAAAATTTCTTATTTTATGTATTTGAAATTTCGTAAGTAAATACATTCGTATTAAAAATATTAATTTATTAGATTTAAATATAAATTGTTAAGCTTTCAATAAATTTGGATATTTTTATTTTATTTTTGATATTACCAATCACTGAATATTTGGATTAAAAGTTTGAGACGATAGAAAACGCAAATAAGAAATATTGGTCTTTATTTTCTAAAATAAAATTATCTCAGCTTTCTATAATTTAAAATTTAGACTATCATGCCCAGTTTACAATCACCCAGTTATAAGACGGCAAGTAGTCCGCGCATGCGTAGAAAGGGAGTGATTTACGTTTGCCATAATTTTGTAAGACAGACTCGGGCATTCCATGTTTGGCTATAAATTATTGTTTTGGCGTCCCTGGGATTTTTTTCATTACGTGTAATGTTAAAAAGATTAGTATTTACACAAAAAATGTGATAAAATTAAAAAAAACAGTCCGAAATATGGAAAACTTCAGAAAAAAAAGCATATTATATATATATATATATATATATATATATATATATATATATATATATATATATATATATATATATATATATATATATATATATATATATATATATATATATATAAAAGCACAACCTCGTGAAAGAATGCCCAAGGAGCAAAAAATGTCAGAACTTATCTACAAATAAGTGATAAATTTTTTCAAGCCAAAATACTACTACTAATAATAATAATCACATTTTACTAACACATGTGCATTAAGAAAAAGTACAATACATTGACTTATGGTTGTCCCGTCAGGAAATTACTATCGATCGACTGCCTAGTGGCTGTCTTATAACAGCCCGAGTGTAAACCCGGCATGAATGACGAATAAACTATGCAATTTATTTAAGAGGTTAACTCGTGCGATGTAACAATCTCAAGGTCATTGTCCTTGAAGCTAATACAAATACGTTGTCATTTCTATGACGTTTTGTTTACCGAAAATTGAAATGATGAGATGGATTCAAATGACTTAAAAACGAGTTTTGTTTAATTTCAAGTGTAAAAACTAATATCGTAAAAAATATGTCGTTGAATGTCTTTAGATATTAAAAGGATGAGATATAAAAATTCGAAAGAATGAATTGAGTCTTAAGCCTTAATAACGGAATTCGGCATTATCCTATAAATTTCTTACCTTATTATACTTTTAATTTTAATATCTAAATAAGGACGAAGAAAAAAAATGAAATCTTCGAGATATATGAGAATAATATATGAGAATATTAATAATTTTAAGTCATTATTCATCTTAATTAATTTAAGTCATTTATCTATTTGAACCGACTTGAAACAATCACGAGACTATCAGATTACATATGCGTCAATTTTTAGAAAAACGATGGGTTTTTTTCCCATTCCAAATCAAAATTTCCGACCGAAATATGGTTTTACAGCTAGAAAAATTGAAAAAGAAAACTAGAAAAAATTATCATTTTATATTATATATTTACTTGACGATAAATCGAGAAATGTGACAACCCTAAAAGCAAAAAATGGATGCATCAAAAGTGATAAATCGCCAACTTGTTTCCTACGCATTTTGAAGTTTTAAAAACCTCAAACCAAAATAACATCATGTTCTCACATGATATATATATATATATATATATATATATATATATACACACACAGTAAGACCCCGCTTAACGCGGGGGATACGTTTCATCCAAATAGAGCGTAATGCGAAACAGCGCTAAACGAGGCTATCTTTACATGTAAATATTGGGGTTAGGGGAAGATGGCTAGGAAATTGGTTAGGTATTAAATTTAAAAAGTATGTTTTTTTAAATAAAAATAAAACCAAACATTTATTTCTTAAAGCCCAAATTAATACCACATTATTATTTCTTGCAAAAATAAAAACAAAATATAAATAACAAAACGAATATTCTTTAAAAAAACAAATAAAATTCTAAGTCAGTCATATTTAGTTAGCCTTCCGCAGTGTTCTGCCTTTTTGTGACAAAAGCATCTAATGTTGTTTGCCCTTTTCTTTTGCGTTGTTCTCTTAAAAGTTCTTCATAAACGGATAGAGCATCTCTAACACCACGACTTACTTTTGAGCTCCTGTCAAAATTCGGATCATTTTCAATGAATTGATCCATTATTTCAGTTATGGTAGACAAACTCCTTTTTACAAACGCCATGGAAAGTTCTTTTTGCTCTTCTTCTGAATCACTGCTGTCAACATTTTTGTTTTCGTCTTATTCAGTTAATTCTTTAAGCTCATCATTAGAAAGACTAGCCGCTGCTTCTTGAATTATTTCTTCGACATCTTCCACATTTACCCCTTCAAAACCGGTTTGCTTCGTTAATTTCACTATCTCTTCTACTATTTCATCCACATCGACAGAGTGTCCAACTTCATCGCTCTTTCTTAAATCCGGCCAAATATTCTTCCATACTCCTTTCAAAGATCTTTCTGTAACCTCATTCAAAGAAAGGCCTATATTTCTACAGCATCCACGATGTTGTAGTTTTTCCAAAACTCTCTTATGGACTGGTTCTCTTCTCCGTCTGTTTTTTCAAACATTTGCTTAAAGGTTCGCCGCAAGTAATAAGCCTTAAAATTTGATATAACATCTTGGTCCATTGGTTGAATTAAGGCAGTTGTGTTAGGCGGCAAGAAAACCATTTCGACTGGAATGCATGTTGTTAAGTCTGATAAATTTGTTGGGTGGTTTGGAGCATTATCAATTAACAGAAGTACTTTTTGTTCAAGTTTTTTAATTTCGCAATAACGTTTAACAGACGGGCAGAAATGTTCAGTGAACCAATCCTGGAAAATTTTCGCAGTTATCCATGATTTTTTATTAGACTCCCAAATTACAGGTAAAGTTGATTTAGATATGCCTTTCATCGCTCTTGGGTTTTTGGAATGGTAAATTAGTAATGGTTTTAATTTAAAATCTCCGCTTGCGTTACCACCTAGTAGAAGGGTTAAGCGATCTTTTGCAGCTTTAAATCCTGGTGCCCGTTTCTCTTCACGGGATAGAAATGTTCGTTTCGGCATTCTTTTCCAAAACAAGCCTGTTTCATCAACATTAAAAACCAATTCTGGAGGATAGTTTCCTTCTTCAATTATTTTTTTAAATATCGCTGGAAATTCAGTCGCCGCTTTTGTACCACCACTTGCTGCTTCTCTTGTAATCTTTATGTTGTGAAGGTTATTTCGATGTTTAAATCTATTAAACCATCCTCGACTAGCAACGAAAGTTTCACTTTTGTCAATTGTCTCAGCCTGAATGTAATTAAAAATTCTTCTAGCTTTTTCTGTTATGATAGATTGGCTTAATGGCATATTGCGGTCAATTTCGTCGTCAATCCATATAGACAGTCGTTTTTCCATTTCCTCTATGATATTATTTCTAGAACGGGTAATTCTAGTTGCAGTTGCCGATGACAGTATTTTTTCTTTATTCTTCATGATGGTCCTTATTGTTGAAGTTGGCAAATTCAATGAAGCACTAATTAGAGTTTGACGTTCACCAGAATCTAATCTTCTAATGACTTCCATTTTAGTTTTGAGTGAAATGCTTTTTCTGGTTGCTTTTTTTTCTTTTTCATTATCACCCATAGTAAAAAATTAAAGATTAAAATATTTGACACTGTAATATAGTATTAAATATGTAAATTAATACCTACTTACAATAATGTCAACAAATGTTTCCAATAATAAAAATATGTCTGTACAATACCGCACCAAACAAGAAATACAAGTACACTCTTTCGGATACGTATTTGAAACCTATCGCTGCATAATATTTCGTGGAATCCCCGTATGCTGGGAGCGATTTCGTGGAATCCCCGGGTTGAAATAAAAGAGCGCTAAACCGAAACAGCGCTAAACGAAACAGCGTTAAGCGGGGTCTTACTGTATATATATATATATATATATATATATATATTAGCATGCTGAAAATCAGTGACAAATTTGGCTGTAAAAATTTGAAAGAGAGATAGTAAACTTATATTATTCTGTGTGCTAGCTTCATTAATTTACTGAATTTTGCTGAAAAACTGTATGCATTTTCTAACAACATAATATAATAATCTTACAGATAATTAAACTAAATAAATTTTTTATAATCAGGTTTTTATATAATGGTTGTGGTAGTATCCCCACCCTTTTCTCACATATTCACTTGTCACATCCAAGAACGCCCTGGCACTGACGTGCAACAGTAACAAGATATTAATTTTTGGCAAGAATTTAGCATTTTTATCATGCCATCCTTGGCGACTGATATTTGCCATGCCATTAATAAAATCCAAAAAATAAACTGTGTATTTTTAGACTATCTTTTCGAATTCGATTGAAATAAAGACTTAAAATAAATCCCAAAATTGCACTTGTTCTTACAAATTTCTATACGACATTCGATATATTTAAGACTACGTTTTCGAATAATCGAGTTTACAATTTTTTGAAAATACAGACCTACAGACAATCAACTTGTTATATTTGGCAAAAAATTTCAGATGTCTACATTGCAAATTTTAATTTTGTGTACTGAATCGTATCTATCTAGCTCTATTCGGTACTTATGTATTAGACCGTCGTCACCAACGTTTTAGTAACTCATTGGCGACAGATTCAAATTTGGCGATAAAGATCGATGGCCTAATACTTAAGTACTCTCTATTCCTTTTATATTTATAATTTAACAGGTATCCATCAGAGGGACAGCCAGCCATACTTACTCTAAACAAATTTCGATTAAAATTTAATAGAAATCCATGAATTTAGTGTGTAAAGCCTATACCAAATTACAACCGTTGAGATTAAATCTTTTAGATTATCAGACAGACAGTCTGATATTTTTCCAAAAAAGTGTTTTTCGAATTCAGGCATGTATAAAACGTGGAAATTCATAAAAAACCTGTGTTTAAATTTTTTGACGAATGCTACCCTTTCTCTGTACTATGTGTATGAGAAAGTAAAAAGAAAACTCCATTGTAGTTTAGATTAAACTAAATATAATAAGATAAAAGAACAGGAATCGAGTTATTGCAAATGGTAAAAAATACTATTTTTTAAAAAAAATGGCAAATTTTAGAATATTATGTTCTAAATCGGAAGCAATATATTATAAATAATAATATAAACAGTCCAGCGTAAATGCTGTTTACACAAGATTTTCATAATGTAAAATAATTTAGCTCCATTTTTTTACATTTCCTCAAAAATAATGGAATTGGTATAGTTTAGAGAAAAAGGTGGCAAACCCTGTAAGGTCACAGCAATTCTCAAACATAGAGAATTAAGTATGAATTTTTGGCGCCTTTGATTTCCCCTGTTGGATTCAAAATACGACATTTATCTTCGATTTTATCAACAAACCAGCATTTAAATTTTTTGTCTGTTTTACGTTTCTGGGTTATCGTTTATGGATATATGGGAGTATAAAGGCCTATAAATGGGTTTTTTTTACTTATAAAAGAATTCAAAATTCGGTATTTTTTCGTTAGCCAGGCGGCAAAAATATTTGCCAAAGATATTCAGTGAAATATTAAACTATTTGGTGATTTTTCGCTTTAAAATCCATTGTAAGACATTTGGTGGAATTCTATAATATTTGGCGATTTTTCGATGTCACCCGGCAAACGGAAAAGAACCCAAAATTTAATAAACATCAACCTTTACGATCATAAATTTAAATACCTAATTCCATTCATATAATTCTTTCTGGTTTTCAGTTATTTTCTTCGCTTATATGCAGACAGACCTACCTATTATCTTTCCTTGGATTTTATACAAATTTTGAAAGAAAATTACAAATTTGACTTTATGACCATATATCAATGTGTTTTTTATAGTGCACACAGATAGACATGATTCTAAATATGTGGTTTTTGAATTCAGGAAGATTTGAAACATGGAAATTCATACATATTTTTTCAAGCTTTTTTTTTTGAAAATTTGGAGAATTTTTTGTTTGTTTCATATTTTTTATTTGAGGAAATAAGAAACAGATAATTATTTGAAGACTCAAAGTCATTGTTCTCGATATTTTGAAATGAAAGTACAAAACGCGCACTGTGTTTCAAACTTTGTTTTGTAAATCGTATTTTTTGTATTTTAAGGCCTTATCATATTGCAAAATACCGTCTACACTTTCGTAGATAAACGACCACGCAAGTGACGTCACTTGAGCATTTGTTGTTTGGAAAACTAAAAAGGTAGTTGAATGTTATGGCGTATTTATCGCTCTTTATTCATTGCTCCTCTTAGTTGGCGCCAATATTGCCCTTTTTGGCGCTCTAGGTCATTATGAAAGTTCCATATGATTGGTTGAATTTCGTTTGTAAACAATATTTTCGTCACTATCGTCTACGTTTTCAAGCTGGTTTAAAAAAGCTTACGATGACGAAAATCTTACTTTACCGATTGCCTGCGGTAACAAATCGAAGAATGTCCACGAAAGTGTAGACAGTATTTTGCCGGGTGATAAGGCCTTTATACATAGCCAAGAATTCATATGTGCCATGTTTCAATTTCTTTACATAATAATTAGGAAAAAAAGTTATTTTTCATATTTATGTTGTCAATTAGTAGATATAAAAATAATAAAACATATTTTAAAGCATGGTAAATAGTCTTAATTTGCATTTGGTGCATATAAAACTGTTTCAATAACATAAAATAATTTCAGTGATGTCAATAAAAATATTATCAAAAGAGCTATTTCACTAATAAAATATTAGCTACAGCATAAATCACATCTTATTATCCAAAACTAATAAAAAAACTAATAATAATTCCTCGTGTTTCTGCATCGTCGGATCATTTATACTTTTGTGTGGCATAGGAGGAATATTATTTCAGATTAGCTTCACGTTTCAAAATTTTGATGTTAGTAAACAGATATTATTTCCTCATTTATCGATCTTTATTTCTGATTATGTTTTATAAATAATTAATGAAATGATTTAGTTTTAGAAGGTTATGTCGGATTCGGAAAACACCAGGCGACTTGTCCTGGCCATTATAGACTTTTTACAAAACCAGTTGACCACTCGGAATGATTTATCGCTTGAAGATAGAGAAAGCCTAGAGATAGCTATAGAATGTCTTATATTGGCTTATGACATCGAAAACACTGATTATATCCAGCGTAGACCGTTGTTGGACATGTTTATGCAAGTTGCCAATCCAGTTAGTATTCAAAGCAAGATGGAAGCAGAATCGCATAAAATGTCTGGAAATGCAAAAATGCTACAAGAACAGTTTGCAGAAGCTGAAGAAGATTACTCCAGGGCGATACAATTGGATCAGTGGAATGCCGTGTATTATTGCAACAGGGCAAGCGCACGTATCAAGCTGGAACAATTTTTTGAAGCCATTTCTGACTGCCGACAAGCTTTATTGCTCAATCCAGACTATGCGAAGGCATATGCCAGAATGGGACAAGCATATGCTTCAATGAACAGACACAGACGAGCAGCTAGATGCTATAGACAAGCTTTAGATCTGGAGCCAGACAATGAAAGATACCAGAATAATTTGAGAGCAGCTGAAGGCCAAGCAGCTGCACAACCAAATATGGACATGGGAAATCTCATACAGAGCATGGTTTCTTCCCTTTTACTGGGGGGTTCACCAATACCTGGAGGTTCAGGAATGGGTGTACCTGGTCCATCTTTCGTGATAGTAGGTGATCCTCACACTGAAGATCAATGTTCAACTAATCATTCTACTAACGAGACAAATGAATCTTCAGCAACAAATAATACTGGCGAGAATCAAGCTTCTGAAGATAACAAGCAGTCCACTGACAAACAAGAGGGTGACGAAACTTCTGGGAGAAGAGGCGAAGATGAGCCTCTACATTTGAGAGTTCTGTTTGGAATACCAGTTGTGTCATATGGAGACGACTCGAGTGAAGAGTCGAGATCGAATGAACCTCAGGTTGTGGGACAGCAAGGCAATAGAACAGAAGATCAAAGTCAAAATGATGCTCAAAGCACAGACCATAGTAAATCTCAGAATGAAGCTGAGACAGAAAAGGATGCTGCTGATGAGAGTCATCAAGAAGAAAGCTCAAAACTCCACGAAAAAAAAGAGGACGCTGATAATCAAAATCAACAAGGAAGTTCAAAAGATCAAGGAAAATCAGAGTCTGGAACTGCAAAGAGCCCCATGCCGATTTTCGGGCAAGCCATTCAGAATACACTCTTTGGAAAAGATGATAATTCTTCAACAAGTAGGACAAATCAATCGGTGAAGAAAGACCTTGAAAGGCAACAAAATAATTCTAATTTTACTAAAACCGAAGAAAGAGGACAGCCAAGACCATTTCAGAGGAGTTATTTATTTAAAACTCCTGAAGGAGATACTAGGCAAAGACAGCAATCTGCAGGAATCAGCATGGCAGATATTGCAAACTTTTTTCGAAACATAACAAGTTCTGATCGACAAAATGTCAATCAGAACAATGGCAACCAACTCGAAGCATCTTCTTCTAAAGAAAATGAAAAAAGTAACGAACAAAATAAAAATCAGCAAAGCCCCGCGTCGTCTAATCAAGAAAATCAACCGGACACATCACCATTACCTGAGAACAAACCTTCAAACGAAAAAGAGGAGAAAGAGAAAGCAGAAATTGACTCCTCAGCATCTGATGATAAATCGGAAACTAATGAAAATTCAGAAGGAAACAACAAATCTAAAGCAAATGAGGTGGATAGTAAAGAGACCAGTAATTAGGACAACATCAGAAGATTTTGATCTGCACGAGAAAGGAGTTACGTATTAACAAAAAGCCAATTCTGATTAGAAACCATTTTAAATGAAAGAGACAGGATCATTGCATAGTGAAGTAATCATAATAATTGAAATCACAGTAAAACTGACATTAAAAAATGGCTTTTCTCACAATACAACCGAATTTGCTAACATTTGTAATTAAAATAAGGTGGAATTTATGGGATAGGAAAATAAAAAGATTTTTATAAAAGTCATAAGCAATGAGAATTTCAGTACTTTTCTGTTAGCCGGGCACAAGCAAAAAATCGCCAATTAATGTAGAATTCCGTTTACTGTTTTGTCATTCGCTTCGCTTAGCGACTCAGATCGCGTTTGGTTGATTCATAATTGGCAAATTTTGCACCCATCTATCGGTAAAGTACCAAAATTTTATTAAAACGCGTTTTTCCCGTTTGCAGGATGCAAGTAAAAAATAAGCAAAAAATGAAGAATTCTGCATTATTTGGCGATATTTCGCTTGATCCCCGCTAGCGAAAAAGTGCCAATAAAAGTATAAGAAAAGGAGAAATTATTTTAAATCTATTTTGATGCGTCCTTTAACATAATTAAATTTGTCAATAAGTGACAGGTCACCAATGTAGCATGTTGGCTTCATAAGGTAAAACATTAATAAGAAAACACGTTATGCGGTTGCTTAACTGCATTGGCGAGAAACTCAACGATCACATTAAGGCAGACTTGAATAATGAGAAAATAGCAATATAAATTTAGGTACAATTCGATTTTAACGGCAACCAAAAGGTGTGGAGAAAGTATCACGCCAATTTAATAGCTTTATTTCCCAAAATATACAGCATTCTTATAGCTTATTTGAATATGTTTTTATAATTTCCCCATTTTTTTCTCCACATTATAAAAATTCTTTTTTTCTTGTTCATGTTTTATTTTTTTCTTGGCACTTTTTGGTCATCGTTACAACCAAAAGTAGTTAAATATTCTATTCATTATTCATGTTTCGGATCTAATGGCAGCTTTTTAACTTTTTATTCTGGTAATAATCATGGTAACTTTATTTTTTCGACCATCATCGCTGAATAAATTGAATAAAAAATTTAAAATCTGCTATATCAATTTCATATTATCATGAGAGAACATTGTTTTTAAGGCATCGTTAATCTAAATTTAGTCATTAACCAATTTGAACAATGATGTGACTATCAGAATACGCATGCGTCTATATATCGAGGATCGGGTACATGGCTGACATTCGTGCCAAGTTGCAATTTCTTGTTGGTGATAAGTCGGTGAATATGGCAATCATCTTTACCATTTTCTAATCATCCTAAAAGCGGAAAATTGATGTTCCAACGACTTTAAATCGCCAATTTTCTGCTTGTTCATTTTGTGGCTTCATAACTTTCAATCCAAAAGAGCACCATGTTATCGCTTGATAAAAACATTTTAATAACAACAAAAATGTAACTATATTGCCATTGACTTAAAATTTTGAATCATAAATTAAATATTCATGTTTAAATTATTTTTTGGTGATAAATCACTAAATGTGACAACCGTCTGCATTATTTTCTTATAACTCTAAAAGAGAAAAATTAATGCCTCAAAAGTGATAAATCGCGAATTGCCATTTTTGCAAAATTTGACTAAAGAACCCCATTTGATTTAAGAGTTGTTGGAATCGAAATCAGTCTTTGTACTGCGAGATAGTGAGTTGGAGTTTAGACCGATTTGAGTTTGCAATTGGACAGATCCTAAGAACGGTTTTGATTCATATTAACACTGCAGTATTCCTGCTTTAAAGATCTCACAACAGCTTTACCAAGTTATCTTATTGCAGAATTAATCATCATCTATCCTCCCGCCCCACCTCACCCCACCCCACCCTGAACACACATACCAAATTCTACCATGGAACTATGAATTTCTCAAATCTCTAAGTTGGCATGAAATATTACAGCATTTCTTCCAGTGTGTCTTTCCTTTAACGAAAGATAATGATGATATACATTTTTTATTCGATTTTCCAAACTATTATAAAAAATGATATCCAATGTTTAAACTTCCAATACAAACATTTTTCACAAAAGACCAGAGAGAGGGGTCTTCTCAAAACTTTCTTGCATACTTTCTAATAAAAATGTCTCAGTGAAAGCCTTGAATGTCAATGGCGTACAATAGTTAGGGAATATTTAATCTTTGATGCCAATTTAGCAATTTTACTGAAATTGTTGTATAGTCCTTGGCGAGTGTTTTGGCGATTAATCAATACCATGGGTTTAATAGTATCAGAAATCAAATTTATTTTTATAACCGTATTTTCTAACCAATAGAAACAAAAATTTAAATACAAAAGTATGAGTGTAGTCATAGAATCCCATGTAAATTTTGATATATTTAAGCCAATGCAATTTTGAGCTATCACATTTGCATGTTTCTGAAAGTACAAACAGACTCGAAGTTGGATTCCGCTCATTGTTTGACATTTATACTAAAGATGTTAAAGTGATGTACCGAATTTTATCTACTAGTCCTCTTAGTGTATTTATAGCGTTATTCGAACAGTTGAACAGACATACTTCCTCTGAGCAGATTTTGAACAAAGTTTGAAAGAAACCTACAAATTTGGCTTTACGCCTATATATCAAATTTTATTCGTCTACTTTAGTCATATTAACGTCCTGTTTTAAAGCGAAACTAGGACTATATTGGAACGGACCTCGTAATTTTGGACTGTGTTCAGATGACGAAAATGACATTTGAGCTGGCACCCCCTCCCTCTCCACACCACAACAGGAGCACCTTTGGTCCTGAGGGAATTAACACGCAACATAACCACCTATAAACGACGGTTGTTTGGTGGAATTGGGTCTCTAACCTGAAACCCTGCGGCTCACGAGCCGAGACCCCTCCCCCAGGCCACCATGGGCCATTTTATTTGTCTAGTTCAAAGATTTTCTGAGTTATTTTTGTCAGACAGACGAAGATAACTCAAAAAATGGGTTTTGAACTTCGAAAAATGTTTTGCGAACTTAGGAAGGTCAAAAACGTGGAGATACCTCAAAACCTTGAGTTTGAATTTTTTTGACAATTACGATATTTCCTCATATACAAGAATGCATTTATCGTATACGATATAGTATAAAGAGAATTATCAATAGCTTCAATTGCATTTTTATTCATATCCCAAAGACATTAATAGCTGTAATCATTTTTAGAATTTCATTTAAACGCTTACCTGATTATCCCGAGTTATCTCGGGTTCGTATGTATTGCAGTTAATTTTTATCCCGAGAAACCACGTGCGAGGCAAAATTAATCACTACGATTTGTTTTTTCACGATTTTATTTGGCCTGGAGTAAATGAAAAAAGAAAATATTTAGCTTTGACTGGCAGCTAGACGAGTTTTGTTGGTTTCGCGGTTCTTTTGGCGGGATTGGTCTGGCGTTTCCCGAATTGTATAGTGTATTTCGGTTTGTGTATTAGTAATGTAAAAATATGGATATTTGAGTTGAAAATAAGTAAAATAATGGAAATAATACAAGATAGTGAAAGCGATGATTTTTCAGATAGTGATGATGAAGATATAGACATTGATAATAGTGAAAGTGATTCTTCTGTATGTAGCCTTAGTAAAGACGATAGCTCAAGTGGTTTGGAGTTGGAAGATTTGCCGCAGCTCGTTAGTGGTATGCAATTCAAAGAATTAAATTGCCACCTGCTCCTGCTCGTTTTACTTTTACTGCCAACGCAGGTATTTTGATAATGAATTCATAGATTAAATACTAGTGTACAGAATGTCAGGTATCTCTTTGTGTTGTCGATAGTTTCAAGTTGACTAATATTTTGTTGACTAATATTTAACTTTTTTTTCATTTTACCGAGATAAATCGGAATAGTATAATAATATTAAAACAAAATGTTTTTACTTCTGCAAAAAAATTAAAAATTCTACTCAAAACCTACGTATTTTTTTCGTTTCCAAGTATTTAATAATAAAATTTAAAAAATTGATAATTTTTTTGAAATTTCTTTCATAAAAATCTGCAAGGGAAGTGATTAAAACTGACCCAAAAGCAATAGCCAGTCCGCTATTTTTCTTTCTTTCGTTATTTTAAATATTTCTCTGAATTTCAGAATCCAGAAGGAATCTCTGCTTTTAAAAATGAAAACTGATCGAATTCGGGAAACAAGACAGAATAAAAGAGAATCCTAATAAAATAAATAGAATGCAATTCTCTTTACTTCAAGGATGCATCAGTAAAATAACAAAGCTCTTCTCCGCGGATATTGAATGTCGGCTTCTGAAAGAAACCCAGCGTACGTGAATGATTTGATGGCTCTGAACAGAAACTAGCTGCTTTTTTTCCATACTCTACAAAGACTCTTCCGTATTCGAGAGTAAAGGGTTTAGATTTTAATGGCAAAGAAACCAATCGATCTATTTATACTTCTAATTTCGAAGAAAGACGAGGGTTTTTTTGGACAAGTCCACGTAACTTTCGACTTTGTTTAGTTATATTAACTTCCCGTCGTAAAGAAACGCTAGGACTCTTTTGGGATGCCCCTCGTAATTTTGAACCATGTTAGAGGACGAGGACGGAACCTAGGCTGGCATCCCTTTTCCAAACTTCTAAATTTCACCAGAGAGAGGATCCACCGGATTTAGACTCGCTTATACGATGTTTCACTGGTAATTGAAACTCTCCAGTTTCGAAACCTAGACCTTATTACCACACCCCCATGCCACTGCCACCCCCACCCCCACCCCCACACACAATATTCAAACAAGGTTAGAAAACAAGGAAAAAACCTCACTCATCTTACTCCTTACTACAGAAAGGCTAATTAAGCTCTCAGAAATTAACGTAATGGAAAGGAGAGGAGGGGCTTTGAACTACGATACATTTTAGGAATCGAAATTCGAATCCGAGGAGAATAATTCTTTATCATTCTTATATACTTTCGATTTTGGTACGTTCTGTTTTAACCCTAGAAAGATAAACTTTAAAAAACTAACAGGAAAGATAGTGATTCGTCTACTAGACGAAGTGTATTTAAAATCAAATTTTAAGCTAATTAAAATAAAAGCACACTACCTGCAGATGATTTCATAACTCTCGATTGTCGAGTAGGATAAAAATAATATTTATTTATTTTCGAAGCAATCTTTACGCATACTTGCGTGATGTTCTCCGCACATTGCTCTTGAACATAAACAAAAATTGCGCGTCACTCTAAGCAAATTATATGGACAAAATGTAGATTTTTTTTTCAAATTTCGGATTATTCAGGTCGTTGAATGTTTAAATTCAATTTTAGAAGTTCACTTATAATAGTCCTCGTTGATTGGGACAAAGTTGATATGTTGAGACGCTTCTGCATCCATGGAGGAAGAAGAACTTCAATAAAATTCTTCATCTTCCGATTCATTCTCAGAAGTAGAATTATCTTCCTCACTTAATTCTTCCAGTAATTCACGGATAGCTTCTGGCCTACCCCACAAATTTTCTCCGTGAAAACGCTTCGACTTTTTCAAACATACACAGAAATACCTTCTTAATACTAACGGGACAGATAACCATTCGTCTCTGAGAGGACTATTGTTTTGGATATACTACAAGCAGAACTATTTCGGGGAATGCCCTCCTCTGCAGTTCCCAAGGTCAGTTTTAGGTACTGAGTAGAATGATCCATTTACAGTTATAGGGAAAGAATAGTCAAAAAATTTTAGCAAGCGTTCGTCCAAAGACGAATGGTTAGCATTCTACGGTTAAATTTCATTGCATGAAACAAAGAATATACACATTTTAAACTTACTATTACCATGTTGAGAAGATAAGGACAAAACCTTATTCGGCATTACTTTAGCAAATTTTCCTCCTTTCTAGAAAAAGGAAATTTGATTCCGATGAATTTAACTTAACAGGAAGGAGGAGGGGGGACTTTTGACGAAGATACATTTTTGGAACTGAGATTGGAATCTGAAGTGAATAATTTTTCATCGTCCTTACATACTTCCACACTTTGGTACGGTTTGTTTTAAACTTCGTTGTATAAAACAAAGATTAAAAGCAGTTTAGAATTGTAATTAAACATTTGTGTTTTATCTTTGACACAAATTCACAATCAAGATGTTGGAATTTTATACCTAATTTCATTTATCCAACTTTTTAAAGCATTTTGTTAAATGAAATATTAAACAATAAATTTTGTCGAAGTCAAAATTTATTCATGATCACATATGAAAATTTATTGAATCTGCACGTCTTATATACTTTTCTGGCAATTAAATTTTTTGGATTCTACTTGTCTATTTGATGGTCTGTGAACATGATAACTGAAAAGGAAAATATTTGTGGCTATATGAAAGATATTTAATACCAAATTTGTAAAATACTAATAACCTCTTCGTCTGTAAAGTGTGTAGCGCGTAAAAATTAAAATTATGCAGGTCACCGTAACGCGCTTCAAATGTTTTTCTACATTTTGTAAATGTTTATTTGTTTCAAATTTTGTCATCATGCAAGAACATGATGTTGTTTTGGTTTGAAATCTTGGAAGCCTCAAAATGCGTAAGCAAAAAATTAGCGATTCTTTACTTTTGAGGCATCAATTTTCTCCTTTAGGGTTATTCGAAAATAATGATGTCACATTTCGTGATTTATCGCCAGAAAATCATTTAAAAATATAAACTTAATTTGTGATTCAAAAGTTTCTGTGATCAATTCAAAATTAATAATGGCAATTCTGCTGTAATATTCGACGAAATAAAATTTTTTACGTAGGAGTTAACGCATGATAAAGCGTTTTGTGCGACTTTTCACGAAACGTAATCAACTGTACGTTAAACAATAAATAAAGCATAAATAGGGAATGCTAAGTTTTTCCCCCGATAAATCCGTGCCAAGAAAAAAAAAACACAGAACGAAAGTGCAAGCAAAGAAATTGATTAGAACAACAAAAACGCAGAACTTGTACTCATAATATATACTAATGATTCCGATATATTATGAGTATATGTACTCATAATATATACTAATATAATAAAATTAGTATACAGACATATATTCTAATCTGTACACAAAATATAACATTTCATGCACCGTAAAACAGAGGTCAGATTTGGAGAAATTTTCGCATTTATGTTATATTTATTACTATTTTTAAATATTAAATTATAATTTAAGTACTAAAGCAATAAATATTTATCCTTTCATAAGAATAAGTGTCATATTAATTAAAATTATCTGTAAATCAATAATTAAATTTAAATTTTATTTTTAAATAAATTTATATTTATAATTTTTTCCTTAAAAATTTTAATTTTATTATGATGTGCTTCGATAGTAAATACTTATTTTTGAATACAAAAAAATTTTAAAAAAAAATCAAAGTTTCTTACGAACCCTAATCTTTTGCATACGAGATGATTATCTAGACAACCACGCCATCGGAATCATCTGGAAGGCAGTCAAATTATCAGTATATAAGCTTTACCATAAGTTTGAGGACCAATATCTCGAAATTGACTGTCTATTGCTTTTTAATATTTTCATGAATGAATATTATAAATGTATACTATCATTATACTAAATCTTAGTCCAACCCCTAAAAAGGGTTGTGACGTGTGTGTAGTTAATTCGCACTCTTGGTCCTAGATGGCGCTACTTGTAAAAACAAAGAGACGGAGCCTTAAAATCTGCTGATCGTATCAGCGGAGGCTTGTCCAAAGGGCAAGTGCCATTAGTCACAAAAAACAACATATTAAATCTCATCCCGAACTCAGGTTTCAACCCTGAGCTCTCCTTTTGTTAAATAGAAAAAGAATAACCACGAGGGGTCATAAACAAGGATAGACAGTATGTATGAAAGTTTGTAGTAGACCTCGCTTGGTAATTTCATTTAGATTTTGTCCGTTTTCAGAAAATGCAATATTCAAATTCTCTGAAACCATGATGTATCACTCTTTCCAAGTGACAGGCAATTCATTAAGATGATAAAAAAAACTCGGATGTGCGACTAAATCGCTTCTCTCGCTTTGTTTTGATCGCTAATTCGAGCGAAAGAAAACCACAATCTCTAGCCGGCTCGTGATTAATTATGCGGGGAATGGCTGTCAGACAGAGTTTTTCCGACAGAGATTTCACGGGGAAAAAAGCATTTTTTTTCAAAGAGCGCAGAGTAATTAGAAAACTCTTATGCCACCCCGAGTGAATAATATCGTAGAAGTGCTAATAGGACTTTTATATGCATTCTTGGCTTCTTTATGGGGTTAAAATGTGACGTGGCTAAAAATAGAGGACGGCCAAGTGATAAATTGTTTAGAATTGCAAAGCAACGTAAAAAAGTGCTTAACGTAATTGAATGAGAACAATTGTTTACACCAGATTATGTGAAAAATTTTCTACCTTATAGTTCTTAGAACATAAAATTATTAAAATATGAAGAATCTTAAATATTCTTTAACATGAAAAATAAATTGAATGTTAACTTTAAAAATCGAATATTCTTTAACATTAAAAGTAAATTTAATATAAACATTAAAAAATTATTTTCAGCATTAAAAGTAAATTAAATATTAACGTTAAAAATCAAATATTCTTTAATATTAAAAATAATTTTAATATTAACATTAAAAAATATTCTTTAACATTAAAAGTAAATTTAGTATTATCATTAAAAAATATTCTTTAACATTAAAAGTAAATTTAGTATTAACATTAAAAAATATTCGTTAACGTTAAAAATAAATTTATGATATCAAATATAACTTAATATATTTGATATCAATTATAATTTAAGATGTTAAATGTCAAATATTCTTTAACATTAACATTAAAAAGCATCATTAATATACTTTATTAAAATTTTAAAGTTATAAATTGCTTAGAGCTCCTTAGCAGTGTAAATAGCGCTTAAAATAATTGCATTGGAACAATTGCTTACACCAGATTATGTGAAATTTTTTTCTTTATGGTTCTTAAAATACATAAACTTGTTGAAATATGTAGAATTATAAATATTTTTAACATTAAAAATAAATTTGACTTTAACATTAAAAATTATTCTTTATAATTAAAAGTAAATTTAATATTATTGTTAAGAATCATGTATTCTTTAACAATAAAAAGTTTGACACGAAAATAAAAAAAAAGAATTTTTAATTTACTTTATTAAAATTTTAAAGTGATAAATTGCTTAGAACTGCCTAGCAACTTAAAATAGCGTTTCAGAGATTGAATTTAAAAAAAAAATGTTTTTTTTTTCAATATTTGTGAAATCTGTTATATTTCCTGCGTCTTAGAATATATAAAATTATTAAAATTTGATTCATATTATAAATATTGTTAACAATTATTTAAAGTTTATTATAATTTTACTTAAATAAAATTTTTTAACCAATTATAATGATTGCCAAATAAATTTCACCAAAATACTAAATTGTGCTTGAATCTAGTGCATTTAATAATGCAATAGTAATAAATCTAATAAAGAATTTTCAAAAGTACTAATAACTAGAAAAAATACTAAACATTTTCAAAAACATTAAAATTTATAAAAAAAGAATGTACTTTTTTTCTAGAAACAGTATATTATGTCAGGTTGATTACTATTGGAATATTACCAATTGCAATGGACTCTCTCTCTCTCTCTCTCTCTCTCTCTATATATATATATATATATATATAGCTGTGATTTCGTTTGGATTTTAAACGGTTTGTTAACATATTGTTAGAAATGTAGAAACTATGAATTAATTCGTAGTAAACGGGCATCTCAAAGGGTGTTGAAATGGTGGAGGGTTGAAATATCTTCATTTCGCTATAACTTTCTTGATATTGAAGACAGAAAATTAAATTAATACAAATTTAAAAATTAGTCCTTCATTAAAATGAAAAAGCACAACTTCACCCTAGCAAGAAAAAAACAGAAAAATGTCGGAAATTATCTATGACAAGTGATTAATTTATTCACGCAAAAAAAAAAAAATCGTCAAATTCTAAAAAAACGTATGTACAGTAAAGAAAAAAAAATTACAAAAAAGCGGTATGTTGTTGTTTCATCGGAACAATTATTTGCCATCGACCGAATAGTATTTTTAAGCCTTTCTACGCATGCTCTGCATACTGGTCCCGGCTTAAGGAATATTCTACTACTACAGAATTTTCTGCATTCTACTACAGATTTTTTTCATTTTTCTATTGTTTACCCGATCAATGACCTAAGTCTTGGTTTCAAATTGGGGAATTGACTGGCGACAAAAATGAAGTTCTTCTAACTGTGGAAATTAAGAAGATATCTCTTAAGATTAGAGATCCATTGAATGTTATAGAAATTCCTAAGTTCAGTGGGAGAACATGTATAAAGCGAGTGAAGTTATTTGAAAGAACTCTCCAGTCGCTTTATTTTGAATGATCTTTGTACCGCAAATGATCGAATTTTTATTGATTAGTCGTCTGCTAATGTCTTGTTGATTTTTGCACGTACTGCGTTTTTCATATTTGGAACGATTATTTTCCTTCCCAGATGTGGTCACCAAAGAAATCGATGCAGACTCATTTTTTTAGTACTTTTGATTCAGTTTTTTTATGGTTACTTCTTATGACATTTAATGCCTAATTAGAAATACTTTGGGGAATATATTTGTGTTCGTGTGTGGTTTTGTGTGTTTCAATAATTTTCATTATTTGTTTAATGATATATTAGATTATTAAAAATTAGCCAATCGATGTTAGATCATAGATAATGGGTTAAATACAGATATACTAATTGATATCTCACACAAGCCGGTGCTTTTATTACCTTCTCTGAGGAAGAATGTGTGTGTGTGTTGCCTTGTGGACAATTTGTCTCCGTTTATTAGAATCATTAAAAGTTTGGCGCGTAAATATTTTATAATAAAATTCTAATACATGAAAGATTTAGAATGGTGCGTTTAGAATCAGAATTAGTTCGCGAAAACCTTGGCGACAAAGGTACTAAAAACGATGTGTAGCTAGTGAAGGTCGCGGTACGAACCTGCGACGTTTGGGCCAGTAGCC
>JAOUZG010037308.1:2091163-2123274 GCA_026289955.1 Argiope argentata
AACTAAGGAAGGTAACATATATCTGCATGTGCCCAATTTAATAATATATCTGGTCGATAAATAGAAATTAATACATAATGCAAATACATAATATAGTTTAAATTCCATCGACTTAATACTTTATTTCACCAAAATTCCCATTGGTTGAAAAAATATCATAATTATCTTCTATGATTGTCAAAAGATTATGATGTAGATTACGATTTTACGATTGTTACCTTTTACAATTGTTGTTGTTACGATTGGTGCTATAACTATTGATTTCGCCAACAATCCAGAACTATTGTCGCCAACAACAGTTTTGTATTATCGAAATTCCTCCGTTGCTCTTTTTGCTCAGTCTTTATTCGGAAGTAAATGAATGCATTTGCACGCAAAGCCAGTTTTGTCGGCGCCTTTGAGTGATGGCATTCAAGGTACGGACCTCCTCACGCACTCACCTTCACGTTTCTACAGACAGCACTGAGAAATTTGTCTTTATCTTTGTCTGACAAAGAATTTCTTTTTAAATAACTTGGCTGCAGTCAAAGGAGCTTTGAATGAATGCAAATTTTGCAATAGTTTGTCTCCAAGGAAACTAGCTTGTTGACAAATCATTTATGAATTTTTGTTTGCCTTGAAAATTCGTTAATGGAAATGAATTAGTTTTCAAAAGTTGATGCTGAATGATTAAAAATATTTTGAATGTGGGAATTCTTCGACAGGAGTATTCTGCATATATTACGTTATTTATCGATGGATAGAAAAAATAAATACAGTAATATTTCGAGATTACACCGTAAGTGGAATCAATAAAAAGCACATGTTATTTTGCATATAAATATATGCAGAGTTTAAGATATGTAACCACAATTAGGATGAATGTTTATGAAAAATTCTTTAAAATAGTCATATTTCTTTTATTTTTTCACGTAAAAGAAACAAAAAAAACCATATAAAGGCAACAGTTTTTATAAGTTCAAAAAAGGGTATTTTTAGGCTAAAAAGAAACAAATCAAAAATCTTTTTTTTAATTTATAAATTAATTTTTTTTATAATTTTGCTGATAGCTTAAGAAATATATTACCCCATTCATATTCTAAAAAAATACTTTGTATTATTAGCTATTTTTGAAACATTTGAGTTTTACTAGTAAGTAACAGGACATTTTTTTAATTTTTTTTACACTGAGAAGAATTTTTGAATGAATAGACTATCCATTATGTAATTCAGAAGTTGATGAATATATTGAGAAATAGCAAATGAAACTTTAAAATTCCTGAGTAATTTTTCAGAAAATAGAGCATTATAAACATGTTTCAAACGGTTTTATAAAGAAAATTAAGCGATTTGATAAAAAATGTATGCAATGAATAATACATTTTTCTGATACATCTGTCCAAAATTATACGTATTAAAAATATTATGTAATGAAAATATTATGTATGAGAATTACTTCTTAAGATACTTTTATATCAAATGCATCGGAATACTACTTACTTGAAATCCCAATTTCATAGCAAATTATAAATGGGGAAGGTCTTTTCTTTGTTTAAGAAAGGCATAAAGGACACATCCACGAATCTATATGGGACGAAATAAGAATTAAGGAAACATTCAAACAAATCAAGTCTCACATTTGACTGCTGATGAAAACAAAATGACCCCGGATTAAATACCTAATACTTTCCCCTCAATCCCCTCAAGGAAGCTTATAATTGATATACTTCGAATACATTATAAGTTCGGTGATTTTTGCCGATTCCTTCTCTTTTGTTTCTACTTTATCGTTTTTTTTTCCAAATTCCACAAAATTCAATCCACAAGCTCCGGACGTTTTCCCTGTTTGTTTACTTCCTTTCCAAATATTTTAACATGTCAAATTAAACACAAAAATGATCATTCAGCCGTTAATATTTATTATTTCATATTTCAAAATATTGAAAGTTATCTTAACAGCATTAAACAAGTCAACATATTTTTTAAAAACAAAATAAATAAATATAAATAGTTTATATAAAAGAAAATGAAATCTATCATCGAAAATTTCAAATTATCATGTAAGAACATTATTATTTTTAAGTCATTAACCAGTTTAAACCGGTTTGAAACAATTACGAGACTATCGGCCTCTCTCCTTATATAAAAAATTGTCATATTATATATATATAGTTTTTATAACATTAATTTTCAATTTTTTTTAGCTGGCAAACAAAGTTTCGGATCTCGACAGATTTTGAGATGAAATAACCTTTTTAATGCCCTTGTTCTACGTCAACCTTTTAAAAATACATCCTCTGCCAAAGAAGCATGCGTAAAAATAAAGGAACATTGGTAAAAGCAGGTCAACCTTTTAAAAATGCATTTGCTTTCAAAGAAACTTACATAATAATAGTACAATACTAGTAAAAGTAGTTAAAAAATATATGCGAATAAAAGATGTGGATGAATATGGTCATTTATGCTTTATTCACTGCCTACGCGATTTCGATCTTCAATTATTCATTGCCTTCAATTATTTAAAAACCCCTAACGAAAACAAAATCATGATCTCACATGATAAAAAAAATAATTTGAATACTTTAATTGGTAGTTGGAATCTTTACAACTTACTTAAACGACGCCAAAAATAATGCCAAGTGTTGGAAAAGTGTGTATGGTTACTCTTAATTGAGAAATTTCGACTTTTCTGCATGATTTGGTGTTTTAACCACGGTCGCCGTGGAGATTGAAATCCAATGGAATTTCTCACTTCTTGATGTAAGTACTTTAAGAAAAGAGACTTGAACATACAGTCAGTCACAAAAGTCTACGTACACACAGTGATTTTCTCATGTATTGCACAAAACTCGTAATTTTGAAAATTCAACTTTATTTTCGTAATTATTTATAATAATAACTCAGGTAAAAGAAATGAAATTATCAACATACTTGTTAAAACATAGCGAAAATAAAAGGTTTAACTTATGTGGTCACGAAAGTCTGCATACAGAGACAGGAAACTGAAATTTGGAACAATGGATAAATATAAATATGCTGTTAATACTTGGTAGGCCCTCCCTTTGAAGTAATGACTGCACGCATTCGGTTTGGCATCGAATTCGCCAGGTTCTTCGATGCCTCAGGTGAAATTTGGGACCAAGCCAGCTGCATAGCCTTCTTTAGGGTTTCCACGCTGGTTATGGTTTGTTGTCGAATTTTTCTGTCGATTTCCTTCCAAATGTGTTCGATAGGATTAAGGTCTGGTGACTGTGGAGGTGAATGCAACTGCTGGGGCGTTTTGTAGAGCAGCCATTCCTTAACAATCTTTGCTGTGTGCTTGGGATCATTGTCTTGTTGAAAGATAAAGTCGTTTCCAAGTCCCAATTTTCTGGCTGATTCAAGTAGGTTGCCTTGCAAAATATTCAAGTATCCAAAACGATCCATAGTACCAATAATGAAAACCAGATTGCCGACTCCAGCTGCTGCCATGGTACCCCAAACCATCACACTACCTCCACCGTGTTTCACTGTTGGAGTCAAATTCTCTGGGTTCATTTCCGTGTTCTTTTTCCGCCAAAATTTGCCACGGCCGTCACTTCTAAAAACGTTGAACTTGCTCTCGTCAGTGAACACAACTGTTTTCCAAAACTCAAAATCCTTGTCAAAGGCAAGTCTTTTCTGTTGGTTCACAGATGATATGAAGGGTTTCCTTCTGGGAACTCTGCCGTTGTAGCCGGCTGATCTAAGAATTCTACGAATATTTTCTGGGTGTACCTCCTTTCCACTTGCTGTTGCAATTTGATCCGCTAATTTTGGAGTACTAATTTTTGGATTTTTCTTGACTTTTCTTACTATGGCTCTTGTTTCTCGGTCATTGAGCTTTCTTGGACGACAATATCGATATTTGCTGAGCACATTTCCACGCTTAACAAAATTTCTGTAGATTGTTTGCACAGTCGACCTACTTTTTTTACAATTTTGGCGATTTCGGCGTAAGATTTCTTTTCACATTTCAATTTTACTATCAAATTTCGAAGTTCTAAGGATGTTTCCTTCCCCTGGCTCATTTTAAGCATTTCGGTATTGTAAAATCTCAGGAAATGAGTTTTCAGATGGCTAACGACACGTGCCACCTCAACCTTAAGTAAGCTTTTACAAAACTTGATATACGAATTTTCTCCTCTCAGCCAATCAAGTGTATGCAGACTTTTGTGACGGGCTAATATTTACATATTGACAAACTTTCCCAGTAAATGCTAATTTTAAACTTATTTTTTATTTAAATCACACTTTTTAGTGAAAAGTGAAAGATTGTTAGGATTTCCCAAATTGAAATATAATCAATTTTTGAAATAAGCCCATTTTTAAGTGTGTATGTAGACTTTTATGACTGACTGTACATTAAAATCATGAGGTCATATGAAAGATCTCTGCCTTTCTCAATCAATTTTTTGATCGATTATCGGCAAAAAAAAATTGCTTTAGAGGCTATTAATAGTGATTAATGCCTCTTATTCTTCTTCTGTATTAAATGATACAAATGTAATGTATGAAATATAATTCTAATTTCTGAAATCGCAATAAATTTGGATCTAGACAATGTCACAAATACCATTTTTTATCACTTGCCAAAGGATGATGCTATGTTTTATAATGCTATAAATCCGATCAAAATTTACATATAATATGAAAATACCTTAAATATATTAAATTTTTTTATCTGAGCCATTAAAACAGTGAATTACTGGCGAAGAACATAGCATCTAATTAAATAAAAGAGAAAGCAAAACAGATTTAAATAGAAAATAATATAATAAATATTACTTTTTAAATAATTCTTTTACTTTTCACAAATGCGATTCACCTTAATTTTCATTTATTAACCAATTATTGAACCTAGATCTTAACCCTTTTGCAATCCAAAATATAATTGAATGCAAAATTATTCCCCTAATACAAGGAATTTTTTATTGCTATGCGAAATAAATATACATAATTCTTTTAAGTCGAATTTCTTTGAAAAATTAGTTTACATCTCTTAACCATTATGTAGGCTTCTTTATCAATTAAATTTGAAAAAATAAATAAATAATACGCTAAAATAGTGCCCAATCTTGAATGTCGTCAGAGGTGCCATCGAACCACAAAGAGTTAAAATACAAGCATAACTATAATCGTTATATACTCATACGAAATACTTATAGATTCTACAAAAATATATGTTTCATCAAAACGGAAGGCATACAAATACCTATTACAAGCATGTTTAATCAAACTATATGTGACACGCATTCACTGAAATGTTTGGGAAAAATAGTAGCTTGCATTTTAATTCATTACAAATTGGAATTATTGTGTCCTAAACATTTTTAGAATACACGTTATTTCAACAAACGTCAAAAGATGTTCAATAAAATGTTCTTAATTGTTCAAATTTTTTCACTTTCCACTATGACATTCGTTTTCATTGGCATAATTAAGGTTTATAGCATCTCTGATTTCAAGTCTTGAGATGCACTTTCAATGGCTGTCTTCGAAGCATTAACTGAATAAAATGGTTCTCTATTTTCATATATCCTCTTAGACAAAAAATCTCTTAAAAATCTTAGACTCCTAAATGGCCCCAATATAATTTTGTGTATTTTGATTGACTGCATGTATTTATAAAGAACTTAATATATTTTTAAAAGCTCATGTCCTATTTAATTCTTATTATTTTTAATTTTTATGTACTTGTTGCTCATATTAAAAATTATCCTGTAATGGTTTTTTTTGTTATGTTTTTCATTTAAATAATAAATAAAAAACACGATATTGAAATAGTGATCGACTTACAATTCAGGTAAGATATTTTGAGGCCAAATCGGCATTTTTAAATTTTTAAGATATGTCTCAACTAATATCTGAGATTCAATAAATTTAAATAAAATTTCACATAATAAATTGGTGTTAGAAAGATAGCATAAAAACATTCTATATAAATACAAAAATATAGAAATTTACTTAAACCAAATGTTATATATTTTTATTGCTAACCCTTTGCGCTCCGAAAAGTAATTCGATGCGTAATTTTTCACCTAATACATGAACCTGTTTATTACACCAAAAAATAAATACATGCAACTGCTCTAAATTGGGTTTCCCTGAAAAATAAATCTTCATCATTTTAACATTCTGTTGATGTTTTTAACAATTAAAATTTTAAAAACGAAATAAATAAAATGTCAAAAGGATGCACCTTCTTGAATGGTGGCTGAGAGTAGAAATACGACAGCAAAGGGTTAAACTAGCTATTACCCGCGAATTCATTCGCGTGAAAATTTTGTTATGTGCCTATGTATGAGAACTCACAATCTGAACAAAATGTAAAGTGTTATCAAACAATCTTATTATGGTGCTGTTGAGAACAATCTATTATGATAAAATCAAGAAATTTGTAACTCATTAAAAGATCTAGGGAAATTTTTAAAATTTATTTTTACTCCAATACCGTTTTGTATACAATATTAAATAGTTTATTTCTTTCCGTCAGCACACGCAAGTTTTGGGCACTTGAAACATGCGAACAGCCAACATACAATTGACCTTGGGGGAAGCATGGAGTGTCCAAATGAATGCCTTCGACTTTTCAAGTTTGAACTGGGGATTTGTTGATCGTCATTAAAAAGGCTAATTTTAAGGGAGATTGCTATCTCTTGAAACCAAATGGTAAATTGTTTGGAATAATAGGTACGCGGATAATTAAAACGCTGTCTTCTTTATCAGCTCCTGTAATAATGGTAGCTTTTATAATATTACTGCCTAGCTCTGTGATAGGAAGCCTGGTGCCGTTGCACAGTCTAAGTGCATCAAGATTCCGCATGAATAGAATTGGAACACAAACTTTAAGCTAACAGCGTATCTTCGCCTAAGCTGTAAAGTTGATAAATTTATTCAAATATTATACTTGATATGATACGATTAAACTGAAAAAACTCCGATTGGCTTTCACATTCGACCAAATCAACAAAGAGTTTCAATTTTTACAATAGCTATTCATATATGTATACGAAGATAATTCTGAAAGTAAGGTACGGATCAAGGTGACTATATAAATATCTCGCGAACATTGAAGCGCACGGACACACTGATTCCAAGTAGACTTTGTTCATCGAAAGACACCATCTGCATTGGTTATGTTATACCGTGCTCTTTACAGTGATATATTGGAGCCAATGTGGCTGGTAGTAGGGCCATGGCATCGGAACAGGAAGATTTAGGTTTGGGACCCAATTTCACCAAAGAACCATCATGTAAGGGGTCTAGTTCATGGTAAATCCGTCCGGGCTGAACGTCCTCCCTCTGGTGTGGTGTGGTGTGGAGAGAAGGGTGCCAACTCAAATTTCATCCCCGTCATCCAAAAGCTGTTAAAAGCCACAAGATACGTCCCTAAATAGCCTTAGTGTTGCTTTAAAACGGGGAATTACTATAATTAAACTGATCAGTGGCATATCAAATTATTTGAAATTGACAAATCCAAATATTGCGAAATATGATCAGTGATTCGATTTTTTCTTATAGGAAATAACGTTTCATCAGCCGGCTTTCTGGCACAGTGGTAGCGCGTCTTCTTCGTGGTATGGGAGTCCCGGGTTCGAGTCCCTGTTTCGGCATGGTTGTTCTTCTGTGTGCTGTCTGTGAGATGTGTGACTGTGTCCCCCTGTCAAAAGGGGCTGTGCAAGCGAATGTGGTGAGTGTGTAGCTAAGTCGTACTCTTGGCCCTAGTTGGCGCTACTTCAAAAACAAGAGACGCTCCTTTCGGCTTAAATCTGCTGCTGTATCAGCGGGGGGGCTTGTCCATAGGCAAGTGCCCTAATTAACAACAACAACAACAACATTTCATCAGCATGTAAGTGAAGAGAAGGGCTTCATTATGATGAGTGAATCAAATTGTCTAATAGAGCAAGAATTTTCAAGGATGGACGAGGAAATAGTCATGATAAATTGGGACCAGGCAGACCCTCATATACCCATTTAAAAATATTATTTTGATTAATTTTATTCTGAATACCACGAAATGCATTTAATAGGATGCAATCTTATTGTAACTTCAAAAGGATGTCTGGTAGTTAGAGTAAAAAAGAAATCAGCTAGGTGGGAAGGATACCAAAATGAGTTTGTCATTTCGGGTGGTAAACGATGAACTAACCAATTTTTAAAATCAAGTAAGGTGTTGGTTACAAAAAATTGTAACTCAGGGGACAGAAACAGTATAAAGGATCACTGTCAAAATTAGAATTTCGTTTAGTTTAGTTATATTTATGTCCCGTTATGAAGCAACACTAGGGTTATTTGGGGAAGGGCCTCATGATTTTGAACCGCGATCAGATGATGAAGGCGACACCTGAAGTGGAACCTCTGTCTCCAAACCCCACCAACGGCATTACGTTAGGCCATGACAGATTTAACGTGCAACAGGCACAGTTACACGACGGTTCTCTGGTGGAATTGGGTCTCGAACTTGTAACCTTATTAGTCCCGAGCCGAAACCTTACCACTAGGCCACCACTGCCTATTAAAATAAGAATATACCTCTTATAAGAAAATAAGGGATATCTATGAATTATTACCAGATTCACCTTAAAAATATTTTTAAAGTTTGTATGTATCATTTTAACTCTTTATCTACTGACGGTTCTTATAAATACTATTTAAATCTGGATTATAGTTTTCTAATATGACTATTTTTGCCGATGGTATTCTAAAAAACAAGGAGAATGTAACATTAATAGCAAGAATTTAACCCTAGAAAGCTAACCTTTAAAAAACTAACAAGAATGATAACCATTCGTCTCCTGGACGAAGTGTATTTAAAATCAATTTTTAAAGCAAATTTAAATAAAGGCCCACTACCTGCAGATGATTTCACAACTCTCGATTGTCAAGTAGGATAAAAATATTATTTATTTTCTAAACAACCTTTACACATATATTCGTAATGTTCTCCGCACATTGCTCTTGAACATAAACAAAAATTGCGCGTCATTCTGCGCAAATTATATGGACAAAATGATCGAATTTTTCTTTTTTTAATTTCGGATTGTCCAGGTCGTTGAATGTTTAAATTCAATTTTAGAAGTTCACTTATAATAGTCCTCGTTGATCGGGGCTACGTTTATATGTTGAGAAGCTTCTGCCTCCATGGAGCAAGAGGAACTTTAATAAAATCTTCATCTTCCGCTTCATTCTTGGAGGTAGAATTATCTTCCTCACTTAATTCTTCCAGTAATTCACGGATAGCTTCTGGCCTACCCCACAAATTTTCGCCGTGAAAATGCTTCGACTTTTTCAAACATACACAGAAATACCTTCTTAATACCAATGGGACAGATAACCATTCGTCTCCGAGACGACTATTGTTCTGGATTTACTACAAGCAGAAATATTTCGGGGAAAAGGAATTTCCTCGTCAGTCAAGTCTCAAGGTAAGGTAAAGGTACTGAGTAGAACGATCCATTTACTGTTATAGGTGAAGAATAGTCAAAGTTATTTCGTAAGCTTACATCCAGGAGACGAATGGTTAGCATTCTAGGGTTAATAGAAGCTAAAAGTAGGAATGAAAAATATTTAATTAATAATTAAATAATTAAGATATTTCTATTAATTAAATATTTTCTTTTGCGTTCTCTGGGATTATTCTGCAAGGAAACATTTAATGGGGCAAAAATGAAGTTGGAAAATTGATGGCACTATAATACAGTAGATAAAGGGTTAAAGAAATTCTATAACTTATTTTGTCAAATCTCAAACTAAAACAAACCAAACTAAAGCCAACAAGTCAAAACCGAACTAAAGCCAACGAGCTTAAGTTTTCAATTCTTCGCCAAGGAGGTAAATCTCTTTTCATCTGTAAATGCTTTGTACAGGAGAACACGAAGATTTCCAAAAATAATTACTTTCCGAGTGAGTAATGATGGTTTTAGAGAATAAATGGAATACCTTTCATCATTCCGTTCATTACCGGCACTCGAAATCGACCGGACTGTCACGTCCAGATTTCAAAGATTCGATGAGAGACGGGGGAAATTTCGATTTTAAAGGTTATTTTAAGAGTGCTCGTTATTTTATTCGATGAATTTACAAGTTGGACGTTTGCAAGTTAAATCATATTTCGAACTAGAATTCTATTCAAATTACTGGATATTCTTTAATTTTGGTAGAATTATCATAATATTTGAAAAATGGAAAAATCTCTGAAAGGGAATATTATCTTTCATCAAATATCCTAATCATAAAAATTATAACTTATTTATATTAATGTCCTGTTTTAGCGAAACACTAGGGCTTTTTGTGAGGGACATCATCATCCTATTTCTACTATTAGTTCCCATTCTCACTATATTATTTATATATATATATATATATATATATATATATATATATATATATATACAAGGTGGCCAGAAATAAAACACCCCTACTCTGACCTCCATGGATATCGAACTACTCAGTGTAAAGGCTCAAAATTTTGTACACATACTATTCAAAATATGGGGAAACGGATTTCACGAAAAAAAAATTAGTTCCTGAAATCACCGATAGGTGGCCCTGCACAACTGGAACTATGATCAAAAGACACAAATAATAATAAAAATTAAAATGTTTATGCGGAATGGAATGCTTCCATGCTTCCTTTTTAATTTTTCTGCCCCTTATGGAAAATAAAAATAGTAAAGAAGCTAGAACTCCCGTTGTAACTGCAATTTCATACTGTAACCAGAAAAATTTGCATAAAGCATGGTTAGAAGCCATGTTAAAAGGTGGGGAATGTCATTCTTATTAGTGATGGCTGTCACGCTGCCAGAACGCGCTTTGCTTGTGAAGTTGTTTTACGAGAATAAAGGAAATGCTCCAGCAGCACTTCGAGAGTTTCGCCGACTTAAGGATTTGCGTAAGGGACCATTGCTTCCACAAGCTCTCAGGAGAATGATCGCTCGATTCGAGGAAACTGGACATCTTGGAGTTCAGCCTGGTCGAGGACGCAAACCGGTTCGTTCAGATGTCGTTGAAGATGTTGCCACCGGTATTGTTGAACAGTCAATGGATAATGTTTTAGGCTGCAGTAGTGCACGTGCAGTGTCACGACACTTGGGTGTTCCCTATAGCACAGTGTGGAACGTACTCAGAAAAATGGTGCATTGTTTCCCGTACAAAATCCGCCCTAATCAACAATTGCTGGCCACAGACAGGGAGATGCGACTGACCTTTGCATTGACATTTCTTGCTAGAGTTGAAGTGGATGCATCGTGGCCGTGGCAGATTCTGTGGAGCGATGAAGCCCATTTCCACCTCAGTGGAACAGTGAACACCCATAACTGTCGCATATGGGACACGACAAACCCCCGTACCTTCCAAGAGATTCCACTCCACTCACCGAAAGTTACAGTCTGGTGTGGATTCACAGCCACATTCATCCTTGGACCGTTCTTTTTCGAAGAGCTTACTTCCAATGGCCTCGAGACATGTACCGTGACGGCCAACAGGTACAAAAGGATGCACGAAACATTTGTTGTACCCCATTTGCAGCAGCGCCAATGCCTTGACACCATTACTTTTATGCAAGATGGAGCACCTCCACACATTGGACTCCCTGGTCAACAGTTTCTTCGCCAACATTTCACCACTGACAGAATAATCAGTCGCGCGTTTCCGACAACTTGGCCATCTCGTTCAGCGGATCTTAATCCGTGTGATTTTTGGCTTTGGGGACACTTAAAAAACCTTGTTTATCGAGAACGTCTGATAACCTTGGCAGATTTGAAAGAGAGTATCAGTCTGCATGTGAGAAGCATCTCAGATGACCAGTTACGATCCGCAGTTGAACAAGCTGTCCACAGACTTCACATTTTACATCTTCAGGAAGGGAACCATATTGAGCAGCATTCCCTGCATCGATAACGTCCTTGTTTCATGTATGCTTGGTACTTTCAAATAAAATGTGTTTAAAACGTGTTTTTGTGTCTTTTCAGCATACGTCCAGTGGTACAGCGCCACCTATCGGTGATTTCTGGAACTAAATTTTTTTTCGTGAAATCCGTTTCCCCATTTTTTGAATAGTATGTCCACAAATTTTCAAGCCTTTACACTGAGTAGTTCGATATCCAGGGAGGTCAGAGTAGGGGTGTTTTATTTCTGGCCACCCGGTATATATATATATATAATCTTGTTCAAATTTTCAATCTTTAATAAAATACTTTTTATTCAACCAATCAGGATCAAGAATTTTTTTAAAAACTTGAAGAAGATGATATCTAATGTTAATACAGTTTTTTCAAATATTATTTAATTAATTTTTCATTCATTAATTAAAACTAACTTTCTACCTTTTATAGTAGTTTTATGGTAGTTTTAATTGTTAGTCGGGATAGCCTGGTTGGTAGGGGGTTGGATTCGCATCCCTTGTGCTGCGAGTTCAAATATGGTCACAAAGTTCTCCATGTAGAGAGGTATACTACTTGGGGCACTGAGTCGAAGGTGATCGTTACTCAGGTGCTCAGGGGTCCATACCTTCAGAAGTTACTGCACCCTTCCTTCTGCTGTAAAGGGGAACACGAGAACGAAAATTGTAATCATTTAATAAAAAGAAACTAAAATAAAATCTTTCCTAACCTTTTCCTAATATCCAAAACAATAATTTATTTTTAAAAATGGCTTTTTTACATTATTTGTTTTCAAATGCGGTCAGATGATGAGGACGGCAAATGAGTTGACACCTTCTCAAACCTTCCACATCTCAGCAGTGGGAGAACGTTGGTTCCCTACAGTTTTAACGCCGATTAGACTTGCCTACACAGTGATTCTTTGGGGGAAAGGGGTCTAAAACCTGAAACCTTCCAGCTCCCAGGCGGAGAACATACACCCCAATTCACAACGGCTCCATAGAAAAATATAATTATATCTTTGGAATTTCTCTATCAAAACTTGCAGTTACTATTAGTTATTTTAGTTTGAAATAATTCATTATGCTATCAGGATACGAAAGATAGTGAATATAAATATATAAATGGCTAAAAATACTTTTAGAAAGATGGGTATAAGAAATCATCGGAATTGAGTGTTTGATTACTGTTTATGTTATTGTGAAGAGAATAAAAACCAGCGTGAATAGTCTACCCAAAACTTTATCGTATACTGTCTAAAAGTTAATCGTATATACTTAAAAAATAACAAGCCAAGCGCATTCTTTTAAAATATCCCTATAATTCCCTTAATTGGATCGACAATTGTAGAGAAATATCTATCAAAATCTCACAGTATATAAACATGGGGATATATTTTTTACTAGCGCTACCTCATTTCGCTCTTGTGTCAGTCATTCCGTGTTTATATGCTCGTCGCTTCTGATTGCACATAAATCACACCTTCCGGGAGGGAATAAAACGAAGTTAAAAATTCAAAGTGTCTTCTCTGTCTTTGGTCACAATTCTGCTTAAAAATTATGTTTATATTATGTAATATTTGACACTTTACTTCGCTGTTTCGAGTTGAATCCGGTTTTCATCTTTGAGTTTATTCGTACGATAACTTCTTATGACCCTACCCTTTATTGGTTAATTTAGATAATCGTATGCATGACGGACATGAGGCAATGAATTGTAATTTTTACTGGCGTTACGTCACCAAATGTGGCAACCTTCATTATATCATTTTAAAATAACTAAAATAAATAGTTCTCGCATGATAATCAACAACGCTTAACATTTGTCAAATTTTATAAAACTTTGTGGTTTTTTCAAAGGAAGAATTTATTCTTTGGGAAACACAAATAAGTGTAGGGTGCCAATCGATGAGCTAAATCTGGAACACTTTCTTCACATGCATAGGCACAAAAGTCACTAACATTTACACATCTTTTACTTAAAACGCAATAAATGTCGATCCTTTCAGGAAATTTTTCTTTCTGTTTGGTCACGTCTGAATTTTAAAGAAGTAAAACTCGAAAAATTGAACACACGGGAATCCGGAATAATTTCGTCCGCATTCAAAGGGCGATGTCAAGTATTTTAAAGAGCTGTTTAAGACAATCAGTTTTGAACGCGTGTAGTATGAAATGAATGACTCAGCATGGAGAAGACGTGACTTTTAAGAAATTCCATGTTCCGAAATCAATAAAACATTAAAAATAAAATCCAACCAAATGCTAGTTACTTAAATGAGTTCAGTGATGGGTTTATTTTTTCTCATGCTTTGTAGAAATGAATGAACGTAAAAACAGTTTAAAATGGGTATATTTTAAGAAAAAAAAGGATTAAATTTCTTGTTTTTTTTTTCTCCTTTTTTCAATCCACTGTTTATTTTACTCTAAGGTATTACAAATATGAAGGTGTATATGCCATAAATCAAGAATTTATTCTGAGTTAAAACATTTTTCTAGCTCTGAATTTTCTTTTTTTTTTTTAATGTTCAGTTGTGATATAGAATTGAGCTTGCTTTTAAAACGACTTTTTTTCTTTCGAAAGATTTATTTCTCAGTACGATACGAATAAGAAAAAAATGCAATTGATGAGTTAAATTTAGAATACACTTTCTTAAATTATAGGGATAAAAGTCACTAATATTTACACATCTTTGCTCTAGGATCCAATAAACATTTTTTTTCTAGAAAACTTACTTTTTAATTCGGTCACGTCTAAATTTAAAAATATGAAATTGAAAAAAATTAATACTTGAGATTTTGGAATAGTTTAATCAGCACTCAGAATGCGATATCAAGTACTTTAACGAGTTATTCTAAAGAATCAATTCTGAACATGTATGATGTAAAATTGATTCAGCATTACGACGTGATTTTTAAACACGTTTTTGATAATTTCAAATAAAAACGGAAAAAATCTCAACAAATATTGGTTAAGTAAAGGAAAATCATGTTTTCACATACTTTGCAGTGTTCAATAAACGCAGGAGAAATTTAAAATGAATACATTTTATGAAAAAATGCATCAATTTTCATATTTTTTTCTTACACTTTTAATTCACTCATTGTAAAGAAATCGTGAAACTTAGAAGCGACACATGTTCGAACATTGTTACTTCTGGTCAGCGGTGCGGATATTTTCCCTTTATTGTGCATTGTGCTTATCCCGCTTTGATGTTACCCTCTGGACTTGAATAGAGTTAGATAATAGACAACCCATGCGGTTTACGGCCCTTTGAAGAAGGGAACAGTGTCAAACCCCCAGGTGTAACTATTCTTCTATGGGACCACCCGAACTGGAAGTAGTTCCGATAATGAACAACATATGCTTTTTACGGTCCTTTGAAGTACTGAAACCACAAGATGTGAATATTTTCCTATTTTGAAGGGTTTGCTAAGGGCGTGGATGGGTAGAAAATATTTCCATGGTTAACTGGTGACCATTGGGAATATTTATGCAGAATTATTGGATGATCGGCATCTCCAGAGCACTAATGCGAACCTGAGAGGCGGAGTTTGACCGAGTTAAAATGGAAGGTTTTGGAAAGGAAGAAACGACGAGTCGAGCTGATCCGAGATTAACTGTGAACTGAACTGATGAGCTGTGCTGAAGAACTGGACAGTTGAAGAGATACTACGTGATCTCGAGCTTGATTAAAGATCTACCGGTTATATCCCCAGATCTCTTGAGCTACCCACAGTAGCCGGATACGTTGACAGACTGTTAATTTCTTGTATTAGTCGTGGAACTGATAATCCAGATGTAAATATTTCTCATAATATTAACATAGATGAGGATGTTTTGTTATTGTACAAAACTGTAAATAAAACCTGTGTGTTTAAACGGTACCCATTTATTTGATCGACCAGGATCAAGCCATTACATCATTTTAATGTTAAAATGGTTTCTGTGTATGGGTTGGGGTGTGGTGGAGAATTTGTGAAGAGGGGGTACAACTCAGGTTTATCTTTGTGTATCTGATTGGGATTTAAAATTAATAAGTAAATCCTAAAACCGCTTGAACCTCTACTCAACTCGCAAAATGTTTTCTGTGTTTGAATTATAAATTTTCCTTCTTATGTTTTTGCGATTTAATATTACACCCACTTTTCATGAGACAAAGAGAATAAAATTATAGACTGAGAAAATTCGAAAATAGCAAAAAACATTTGCACTTAACCACTTACTATTGTCCTGAAAAGCCAACCAAAAGAGAGGGAAATTTTAATTCATCGAATGAATCCAGAGATAATACATGATATGAAAAAGATTTCAAACGATTTTATCTCTGAAACTACTTAAAATTTTTTTAACGGATTACTTATAATTTTATTCATGAATATGCATCAATAATGCTATGTAATTAACAATACTTCAGTATGCAAATACCGATTTTCCATCTCGTGAATGTGAATGTTTTTCAGATAGAAAATTTAGAATAAGTTAAGAAAAACTTTTTCAGTTTAGAGTTAAAAATATTAAAAATTGTTTATTGTTGTAGTAATTAAAATAACTCTCTCTGCTTTGCTTAGTTATCTGCATTTATAATAAAGCCCCATTTTAGGCTTTATTTCTTAACTCTAAATCCCTATCAGAAAAACAGAGATAAGCATTAGTTGTACCACTTCTCTACAAATTCTGAGCCACACCAACGGGAAGTATTCGACTCCCTAGATCAGTAATGATGTGCAACAGATCAGCATAAACAATGAATATTTTAATAAAATTGGTTTTGAACCTGACATTTTATGGATCTATAATCTTATAAACTAGCCCATCGATGCTTCCAGACTTTTGTTTTTTTCCCATCAATCTATAGAGATACAATCAGATATTTAAGATAGACTTCTAACGACACATTTTTTAATTACAATAATTCTTTTCCACTTACTGTACGTAACTTTTTACATGTACATAATTTCCTGTTAGTTCCTCTGAGTATGGATTTGAAAAATATGGATAACTAAGATAGGTTGATTTATTTCACACCTCAAATTATTCTGAGATGGTTAGAAACTGACTGAAATATCCTGAGTTGTCACCTTAAAATTTCTTGATATGCATCACCAATGAAGATAGTATCCCTCTGCAATCAGCACGCAAACCTTCTAATGTAATATTGTCACCATAAAATTTCTTGATATTATTCCTCAATGAAGATAGTATTCCTCTGCAATCAGCACACAAACTTTCTAATGCAATATTGTCTCCTTGAAATTTCTTGATATGCGTCCCTAATGAAGATATTATCCCTCTGCAATAAGCAAACAAACTTTCTAATGTAATATTGTCACCTCAAAATTTCTTGATATGTGTCCCCAATTAAGATAGCATCCCTCTGCAATAAGCACACCAACTTTCTAATGCAATATTGTCTCCTTGAAATTTCTTGATATGCTTCGCCAATGTAGATAAAATTCCTCTGCAAACAGCACAAAAATTTTTTAATATAATACCGACACCTTAAAATTTCTTGATATTATTCCCCAATGAAGATAGCATCACTCTGCTATCAGCACACAAACTTTCAATGCAATATTGTCTCATTGAAATTTCTTGATATGCTTCGCGAATAAAGGCAGTATTCCTCTGCATTCAGCACAGAAACTTTATAATGCAATATTGTCTCCTTGAAATTTCTTGATATGCGACCCCAATAAAGATAGTATTCCTCTGCATTCAGCACAGAAACTTTATAATGCAATATCGTCTCCTTGAAATTTATTGATTTGCGACCCCAATAAAGATAGTATTCCTCTGCAATCAGCATACAAATTTTCTAGTATCAAAAAGCCACTAGTGCTGAAATAAATATTTCAAATATTTTAACTGTCTGTAGCGAACAATTATGTGGTTATATATATTAAAAACTCTCCTTCAAAAAAGTCTTCACCTATAAAAATAACCAAAATATTCTGAAAATAGTATTTACTATCGTGGGTTTTGTTTGTTTTCTATAAAACTTGCATTCTTCCAAATGTATTTTCATTAATGGAATATTGTTTCTTTGAAAAAATAAAAATAAAACCTTTCAAGACAAGAAGTGAATCAAATAAGCCATACAACAAAAATAAATACTTATATTTGAATATTATATATTTTATAAATATTTATTACTTAATTAAACTATGCAGTTGACTATCCTTTGCAGACCGAAAAATAATTCGATGCAAAATTATTCACCTAATACAACGATTTGTTTATTGATATGAAAAAGAAATATATATAATTCTTTTAAGTCGAATTTCTTTGACAAATTAATCTGCATCTCTTAACCCTTCTGTAGGCGTTTTTAACGATTAAATTTGAAAAATAAATAAATCAATCACTAAAATGATGCACAGTCTTGAATGTCGAGTCACACTCGACATCGGACCGCAAAGGGTTAAAGCATGTCACGTATACTACTATTCCTGACCTGTATTTCTAATCTATTGAGATGATTCAAATGACAATGTTTCGGACATTATCATATCTCCTTCTGTGAGTCTAACATGTGACGGTTGTGCAACAGTAGTCAAAGAAAGTAATGGAAAACACAGCTTTATACTTTTAATTTCCTTTTGTCCATATTTAAAGAAATCAAAGCAGCTGGCGAGATAAATCGAATACCCAGTAATCATTCAAAGATTTTTCTAAGATTATTGGATAATTCATTCAACTGGTTCAATTTAATCACTTGCATTTATACAGGTTTTCATAAATAGCATGCAATTTTTTAGATAAAGATCCGAATAACGGTTTTTAATAGAAATATCGCCAAATAACTTGAATTTTCAAAGCCATTTTTGTCACGAAAATTACCAAATTCGTTGTTAAGTTACCCAATCACTGCAATGTTTGTCAACATAAGTGGATGCCATTTTTAGCTCCTATTATGAATCCAATAAGAATGCACTCTTTTAAAGACAATTTTGAGGAATTTTAACAATATAAAATAAAAATATTCTTTAAATTTGCAAAAAATAGTGAAATTAATTTAGATTCAATAATAAAATTGTATCAAAATTATAATAACATTATTTTGTAATTATGCATTTATAAATACTCATTTAACTCTCCTGCAAGTTTAAAAGTTTCTGAAAATTTAGAATTTGGAAATTGAAAATAAAATACCCGATTTCATATTTATAAAAAGAGTATTTTTTTTATCATTAAGAAATATTTAATTACTGCTTTGATAATTAAACAATGAAATAAATTAAATATTTATAAGGATATTTTATACGATATTGACTTCTAAATCTTTAATATACAGAAAGTATCTCAATATTATCAAAATACTTATGATAAACTCTTTGTTTATTTGTATATAATTCTTTTTTAATTATTGTGTTTGCCTTTGCATCGATGTTGTACATACAGGTATGCGAAAGCAAACTAATAGATGTTGAGCAGTTTAATTATTTACGTATTCAGAGTTTGTTAGGCATTTATAAAAAAAAATGTTAAGAATTCTAAGTTTAAAATTCTAAAATAGTTCCAAAAACCATTGTGAAATACAAATTGCTACGTATATTCATTAAGGTTTTTAAAATCAAATTAATATTATAGTTTTGATTTGAAATTCCAAGATAATTTTTTTCTGAGCCTTTAAAGAAATTTTTACAAAGCGTGAAAAAAAAACCCAATTAAATTCTAAATTCAAAAACAATGTTATTAAAAGGACAAAATGCATTTATATGCAAAATATGAACGATAAAACACAAACTTAAATTATTAAAATAGATTAAATACAACTGCATTAACAATAAAATGCAATACAAAATAAGTAATAGAATAAATCTTACAATAGCTATAATAATACTTATTTTATCGGTAATTAATCACCAAATCAATATTAAATCAAACATCAGACGAATTTTTTATTTGAAATTCCATCTATTGAATATTTACCAGAACGAACACGAATCGGATTATTACTAGATTACATAGCCAAATTATAGCCAGAAATTCTACTCGTAATGAACAACTTCTTTTCTCAATTGCTCTAGTGCGAATGATGATTTGATCATGAGTCGCGCTAGAGCAACTAATTTTTTAGAAGCAAAGGATTCTCCAATGTTTTCAGTTTTTTTTTTTTCTTGGAGATTCTTTTCATCCATATTTTAAAAGAAAAAAAAGATCAAAAGAATTTTCGTAGATAGACAATGAATGCAGTAATTTTGATTGATTCTATTTTAAAATTGATTATCATTCAAATATTTTTTAAATTAATAAAATGTTAATTTTAAAGTGAAGGTATAAAATCTTTTTTTTTATTTAAGGATTCCAGCCTCAAAATCTTCCTAACATTTTATAAAAAGCATAAATACACAAGTTTTTTTTAAATATTTCCCTCACATATCGTACAGTTTTTTTCGAGCATTTTAACCATTGAAAGATATTAGATAAAGAAAAAAAAATGATTAAAAAATCGATTTACGCTAAGTGAGGACATATAAGAATATTAATATAATTCGTTACTTATAATATGTAGAAAATTGACACTAATTTATAAACCTGTGGGAGTGGGCAATCTGATCATCCCCAAGAGAAATGCATTCTAATAGAGGTGTTATACCAGAGGTCTTGCATGGAATTGGCGTACAATAGTTGCAAAATATTAACCTTAACCGGTTTATTTTCCTTACTATCTAATAAGATGACACCTTCTATTATGGAAATATTTTCTTATTTTGATTCAAATGGAAATCCGTGGAATACTTGGCGTATTCGAAGTCATTTTACTATTGAATTATAATTGTTATGAAAGATTTATTTTTTTGTTTACAACTATCAGAATTCGATAAATCGATGCACGTACGGCGTACGGGCAAACCGGTTAAGGGGTTAATCATGAATTTAACATTTTTACAAAATCTATTGATTCTTGCCTAGGTAGATCCTCCTGTTGCACAATATTATACTGTGTGATATTGTATTATACTAGCTTGTATCCGGTGCGTATCCGGTAGCAGAAGAAATACTTTTGGAAATCTCGTTTGAAATTAAAAAAAGGTATCTTGTTTAATGAGGAATTATATTTATTTTCTTGACGACAATGAACATCAAGTGATATGTAAAAAAAGAAGTACAAATAATAATTATTCTTTACTTTATTATTCAAGTATACTTTAGGGTAGACAATATTTTTTGTTTACCATCTCCAGCAAAAACAAATAAATTTCTTTGCTGTTTGACTCGTTAGCATTAAACACATAGCTGTTTTTAGGTTCAAGAACAATAAGTTAGCAAATTTTTTCGTCACCGAATGAATGGTAAGGCTTAGTTTAGTTTTATTAACGTCCTGTTTTAAAGCAACACTAGGGTTATTTTGGGAACGGACTTCTAATTTTGAATCACGGTCAGATGAGAAGGACGAAACTTCAACTAACACCTCTATCCAGATTACACCAAACCAGAGTTAGAATGTTTGGCCCGGAAGTATTTAACGTGCAACAGAACTCCTTACATGATGGTTCTTTGGCAGAATCGAATCCCCAACATGAAAACCCTACAGCTCAAATGCTGAAGCCATACCACCAGGCCATTATAACTAGTGTATATAGTAGTATCTATAAGTATTTTATTTTATGAGTATTTTGTATTTATGTTGTAAATATGTTAGTATACTTGTATATGTGTAAATATTTGTAAATATGTTTGTACATTTGTATATGTGTAAATATGTTTGTACATTTGTGTATGTGTAAATATGTTTTTACATTTGTATATGTGTGAATATGTTTGTACATTTGTATACGTGTAAAAATTTGGGAATATGTTTGTATATTTGCATATGTGTAAATATTCGTAAATATTGTTACAAGCGGGTGAGCGCCGGGGAAGCACACCGAGGTTGGCGACGTTTGGTGAGGGTTTCACACCAGCCGGGTTGATTTGGCGAAAGGAATAGTCTGGTAGCCCTTGGATTTTACGTGAAGCGCCGCGTTGATTTCTCGTGCTTTTGGGCGCACGCTGGATTGGCTTTATAAGGGTCGGATTGCGGTAGCGGTTAGTCAGTTTTTTCCCTCTCGTAAGAGAAGCGCCTCTCTGGACTAGCGGATTACTTTAGTGAGCTATGTTTATGTTTGAGGTTAACGTTGTGTTATTGGGCTCACTGTGATTTACTGTTTGCTGTGCGATACGATAGCTATTTTTCATTCTGTGTTTATTGTGCGTAAGGCTTGCATTTACGCTGGAAGTCACTGTTGACTGCTGGATTGTGTTTATCTGAAGTTTTACGTTATCGAGTCCTCCTGTAAATAAATTTGTTTGGGCTGTCCTCAAGTAAAGTCCATTCAATCCGAACCCGCTACGCTAAAAACGTAACAATATGTTAGCACATTTGTATATGTGTAAATATTTGTAAATATGTTGGTACATTTGTATATATGTAAATATTTTGGCACATTTGTATATATGTAAATATGTTGGTATATTTGTATATATGTAAATATTTGTATGTTTGCATATTTCCATGTGTGTAAATATATCTAAATATGGTTGTCTATTAGTATATAGTATGCATATATGTATGTCTATTTGCATATATGTATTGTTTTCTTAATTTATATAATATTTTGCAAAGAAAAAAATTTAAAGAAATATACAATTCTTTTTCTCTATAATTTGAGATAAAAGTTCTGAAATTCAAAAAATTTGTATAAATCCGTTTAAGTCTATTAATCAAAATAATAAAAAAAAGATTAAAATTTAAATTTAAATATTCGAAAAATTTATATATCTAAAGATGTTAAAAATTGAAAACATAATACAAATATGCATATTTACGTCTGTATATTTGTATATTTGTTTATTGTTGATGTATAATAAATATGCACGAAAAAACACGAGTATGTTATTTATTTTAGTGAGAGTATAAAAACTCATAACACAAGTTTGAGATAAATAGTGTTTGGATTTTTTTAATGAAAATTTTTATCTTTTCTCGGTAACAAGTTCTGAAGACAACTTTTCCTTACACGTAACAATACATTTAAGGCATATAATTTAAAAACTAGAGTATCACCTGCATTTTTGGCTTCTAATATAATCAATGCTACGCGTTCTAAATATAATCAATGCTAAAAAAATCAATAAACTGCATGATATTTTTACTGAATTTTCTTGGTGGTTAACCATTGGAATATGGTTAGGCACATTGTAATAAATAATTCATTCCAATGTAATCGAAAATTCAATCATTTGTTGGATTTGGTTCAAAATTTGATAGATTTTTAGGCTATAAATTTTTATTGTGTTCTAAATTTTATCTATCTAGTATCTGTAATTATTCCGTTAATGTACATTTGAAAAGAAAGACAAACGTGATTTTTCTGAACGGATTCTGATTAAAATCTGAAAGAATTCCATAAATTCGGTGTAAAGACCGTATATTTTCATCCATATAGTTCTAAATGTTTTTAAATTATCTTTGCTACACAGGTAGACGTTACCAAAAAATGATTTTTCGGACACCAGGCGTTCTAAACTGGTAATTCGTCAAAATTTAGATTTCGTTTTTTTTTATCATATCAGAACATGATACTGATTTGAGAATAAAGTTTGTGGCGTTAACAAAAATCCGTAGGCGAAAAAAAAATTTTACTGTCTGCACGAAAAATTCAAAAATTTAGCTTTTAATTACGTGTTACCATCGCATTTACAAAAGCTCTGATTTAAAAAAATAAGCTAATTACTACAGCAAATAAAACCTAGAAAAATATAATTTTGAACACGTAATTCTGTGAAAGGAAAGAAATAGGAAATGTGATATTTTTTAAACAATAAATGCGATTTTTATAATTGTTTGCAATACTAAAGTGACTCATTCAATGAAACCATTAAAATAAATAAAAATATAATTCAACTCGCACGAGCACGTGGTGCTTGGCCGTTCAAGAAATGATGTTCTTACACGATACATTGAAATATGCACAGCAGATTTCATTTTAATCATTTTATTTATTTTAAATGTTTCGTTGAATTTGAATTTTTCTTTTATGATGCTTGCTATACTTTCTCTATATTTTGTATACCAGAAATTAAAAATATATTCTGTAAAAAGCACGAAAACATAAAACATTGCTTTTCAATAAGTTAAGTTTCTTAGCTAAAGAAACAGTTGATGTAAAGAAACAGAAAATTTCTCCAGAGAAACGGGAAAAGCAATCCTATTACAGTTAAGGAATATTCTGGAATTATAATTCAAAGTTTTAAAGAATTTAGAATTACTTCTTCACAAATAAAAACCTTACGAATTAAAATAGCAATTTTAAATCCGGCTAATATTATACAGACTTTAATACGGACAAAGAAATTAACAGTTCTTATTTCAAATGAGCTATAGAGGAGTGTTTATTAGTCATCAATATTGTTACAACCCTGTCAGTTTGTTTTCCTGCAGAAATAGTTGAACGACAGGAAATACCATTTTACGATCAACCATGAGTATGCTTATCGGGTGCTACGTCTGTACTCTCAGAGCTTGGCGACAAACTTGGCGACCATTCGGTGACGAAATTGGTGACAAAATAGATATTACTAGATACCTCTGGAATTTCAATGATCAAGCCAATGGGAGCTGGCATACGCCCAAAGCCATCTCGACCAACCTTCCGGGAACTATAAACGGCCGACATTCTGAAGATGAATGGAACCAGAACCTGAGGCTGAGTTGAACCAGAATCTGAGTCGTCGAGATTATAGCAACGCAACGACGAAATAGTCTGGCAAAGTGCCAGCATTGTGTGGAGTCCAAGCTACTGCTAAACTGAGTTGCTCACCAAGTTCTGTTGTTTATTGTGGTAGCAGAATCGAGTCTTGTGAGGAGAAACCAGTAGTGCAATAGTGTGTTGGTGGTTGGATACAGCAGTGGAGAATTACAGCCGTTCGGAGAGACCCTAGAGCGAAACTCCGAAGATTCCCTTTCCTACTGAATTATATCTGCCCGCTTTGTGTTCTGTGATTGTTAGTACTACCAATTACGATTTGTAAGCTACTATTTGTTGAAATGTGTAGTTTTATATTTATCATTTTCGGATTAATAAAAGTTGTCGGCTGTCACTAAAGGACTCTATTTATACATCGATCATTAAATCCTAAAATAACCCTAACTGAAGTAGTAAATCAATAACAATACATTACTTATCTATTTAGATGGTCATGTTCATGAAGCTCTGTTTTTTCGAAATACACAAGTCATAACAAAAGAGTTCCTCAAAACTTTAGGGATAAAGCCTAATTTGACTCGCATACTATTTAGCTGTGAATTTGGAGCAGATTAAACAGAACAAACACAGCATAAACTTTAATCAGTTGTTAAGATGCGTCGTGATTCTATTAACGTTTCTTTAAAATTTTTCTTTTGTTTCCATTCAAAAATTCTTTTTTTAAACATTCATCAAAAAATTGAGAGCATCAAAATATTCCCAAATATTTAAATGATAAATTGAAATACTATGTTTTATATTTGACAAAAATATTATCGAAAATGTTTGTATGAAAGATTTCTTAAAATTTAAACAGAATTGATATGACATTTCTATTATAATTTTTCTAAAGAATTTACTTGATAATAATGTTAAATTAATGTATTAAAAACATTCTTATCTATACATATTATTTTATTTTCACTATTTACTTTATTCAAATCAATTTTAGTTGGATTTTAATAAAGTCAGAATACATGCACGATCTACTGTATGATGTTATATTACATTGTTTGATAATTTCACAATATTTTACGGTATTGTTTCATAATTACACAATATCGCATGGTTTTATAAATTATTCTATAGCTTTATAATGGATAATACTTATGCGTTACTAAGGTTGTGTTAAGCAAAAAACGGAATATTGATTTATCTTTCATGAAAATCTTGTCATTGGGGAAATACATCGTATTTTTAATGTAAATATTTAAACAGTATTTGATATAAAATTTAAAAAGTAATTTTTTTAATTCACTTGACACTTTTTGGAATTAACTATTTATTTTATATGAATACACTTGTGACAAATACAGAACTGAACAATAGGCTTTACGATACTACATACTTTTGTTCGATATTATAGAATATTACTTATTGTTTTAACCTCTCCAATTCCAAGGTGTCCAATTGCTACTGTGAATAAAACAAACGAATTATTAAATTTTGACTCGTTTTTATTTTTCTCTAACAAAATTAGATTCTCTGTATTCTGAGAAATACGAAATTTCTAAAATTCTAATATTTAAACCACATTTTTAGATATTTGTGAACAAATTAATAGATATAAAATGACAATACTTACAGCCAATTTTTAAATCCAATGCAGCCTATAGGTTTCACAAATTCTATTTTTATCCTCAAAGGAATAATAATTGGTTTAAAACCTTTTGAAGAATAATTAAATTAACTCAATACTTCAGTGAATGAAATAAGAAACTTAACAGAATTGAAAGAAATCATTTTAAAAGAAGAAAAAAGTAAATTTATGCGGAATTTCCCAGCAGAAATACGCTAGAAATAGAGCAAACGATTTTTTTCTTCCGATGCATTTATTTTTATTATTCGTTCCAACCACCTGCCCCAAAATCAAACAATGCACTTTTCATCTTTCACCATTCCAAGCTGTAAACATAAGAGCTCGGCGATGAAAAAAAAAAAACATCCAACCGCTCAAACTCCAAAATAAATGAAAATATCACCTGTCAAAACTTGTTTCTGCGTATTGTAGGAGGACGAAAAAGCTAAAATACGTATTTCCTATTCCCCAGATCGCTACTGTTTGCAGCAGTCAGCGTTTAGTTCTTCCACCTGTTCTGAAGGGTGCTAGGAATCATAAATTTCCCAAACTCGTGACAGGTAAATCAATTTTCAGATTGTATGGCCCAAACTCAGTCCTCGACCCCCCTCCCCCTCTTCAAATCGAATTATTGATTAAAGATATCGAAATTTTTCAGAGTGATTCTGACGCAAGTCTTTTCAGTCAGCTTTTCTTTTGGATTTTAAGGCCCTGGGAATTAGCTTTCATTTTCGATACTAATCTTTTATGTGGTTGATTCAGCTAATGGTCTGGTGGTAATATATTGAAAGCTATTGAAATACGATATTTTAATAGCGCGTTTATGGTTACAGTTGAGAACGTGTAAAAGTGTGAAGTCGTTTCGAAGTTAACGCGGAAATAAAGATGTTTCGACTTTCCGATAATTCAACGAGGAACTTATTTGTTTTCAAGTGAAAAGTGGCAATGCTTGAATGATGTGGTGAGGAGGGAGGTAATTGGATGGAAGTTTAATGGGCTGATTATTCTAAAAATTAAGAACTCTTGTAAAGTATATTAAAAATAATAGGTGAATAATAATTAAATTTGATAATCTTTTCCAAATTTTAAAAGATTAAATAAAATATTAAGAGCCAAATTGCGATGGTATATATATATCGATTTTTTTAAAATTATGGTTAAAAAATGTCAATAACAGATTAAATTGAGATTTTTGTTTAACAAAAAAGATTAAAAAGAAATTTGCTACGCATATTTCAATGTATCATGTCAGAACATCATTTCTTGAACGGCCAAGCACCACGTGCTCGTGCGAGTTAAATAATATTTTTATTCATTTTAACTGTTTCATTGAACGAGCCACTTTAGTATTGCAAACGATCCAAAAAACGTTATTTCGAATTTATTGTTTAAAAAAAATATTCCATTTTCTGTTTATTTTATTTCCTATAATCACTTACTCAAAATGACATTTTTCTAGGTTTTATTTGTTGAAGTCATTAACTTATTTTTTAATCAGAGCTTTTGTAAATAAGATGCCAATGCATTATTAGAAGCTGATTTTTTGAAATGCGTGTGCTGATAATAAATTTTTATTTTTGGCCAATGGATTTTTGTTGACAACAAAAACCTCAAAAACAACATAATGTTCTGACATATTAAAAAAGATTTAGTATAATATTTACAAAAACGAATTGTTGTTTTAGTAATCCGTTTAAGGAATTAAATATTGCCAATATTTTCTATGTTATGTATCTATTAACAAAATGAAACAGCATCTCTTAATAAAAATGAAATATATCTTTATTACTCTAGAATTAGTTTTAAGAATGCCAAATAATCAAATTCATTGTTATAATTAAAATAATGTTATCCTATCCTGCGTCTTTATACTGATTTTTTAATAAAAATGTGGATTGAAACACGTTTAATTTAAAAAAAATTATAGCCAAAAACTTTTTTCTGATGGATGTCCCGAAGTTAAAATATCGCAGAAAAGAATTTATTTGACAACCTTTTGAAACGAAAAGACAACAACTATTCATAAATGGAATTTCCCCAATCTATTTACATCTATTTATGAGAGATTAGTTACTAGAAATTTATATTTAAGAAATGGAAATAAATTTGAGATATGAGTTTCCAAAAAAAAAAACCTTTCCTTTTTCTTTCATCAATTTTTTTCCTCGTTTGTTCACAAAGTTAATGACCAGAAGAAAAAGAAACATTTTTATCGTGATTTTATTTGAACAGATTGACCTTTGAAAAAGTCCGGAATGATTAGTTTTGTTTATTTTTACCTTATACTTCCGTGGTTAATTTTTTTTTGTCTTGATCTTTAAGTATTTTTTATAATTATTTCCTTTACAATAAAAAGAGAATTTAATTTTACAGTAAATTATCCTTTAATTGTAAATAATCATTAACATAGCAATAAATTTGGTTATTATTTTTTGAAAATGTTCACTAAAAAGTACTTTAAAATCTGTCTAAATGGTTGACCTTTCTTTAAACAAATTCAGACATTTAAAGAATAACAACTCTGAACGTTTTTTCATCATTAGAAGATATTAATCTCATTAAAACATATCACAACATTTTTTCCTCCAATATGTGGTTTTAAAACTTATTTACAAAAAAAATGAAGTTAATTGAGAGGTGACTATAACTTTTTTTAGAAATGAAATTTTTTAGAAATGATTATTTAGTTTTTGAATGTACATTTTTAACTAAAGTTGTAACGATTTATATTTTAATTGGAAAAATTATCCCCTAAATCAAGTATTAATGGTGGATGAATTGACAATAATGTCATCTGTTTTAAAGTCTTATCCAAAGTCTACCTAGTTAATTTCATTAATAATTTATTAATTATTCATTCTACTAATTTACGTTCTCTCGCAAATTAAAGATTTTCAACCGGTAAGAACCTTTTAGATCATTCTAGAAGGTTCTAGATAAGTCATAGCAGTGAAATAGAACTTTTCTAGGTTTAGAAAAATGTCCTATATAATATAAAAAGGTAAAGTATTAAAAATAATTCATTGCTCTGTATAATACCGCAAAAAGCAAGACTGTTATAATTCATCCTATCTCGATTGGCAGAACATTGGACTGTAAATCCTTTGGTCCCTGGTTCGATTCCCGGCCAGGGCATTTTTATCCAAAGACTGGAATTTTAATATAACCCTAGAAAGGCAACCTTTAAAAAGTAACAAGAATGATAACCATTCGTTTCTGAGACGAAGTGTATTTAAAATCAAATTTTAAAGCTAATTTAAATAAAAGCAAACTACCTGCAGATGATTTCATAACTCTCGATTGTCGAGTAGGATAAAAATATTATTTATTTATTTTCGAAGCAATCTTTACACATGTATGAATGATATTCACCGCACATTGCTTTTGAGCATAAACAAAAATTGGGCACCATTTTCAGCAAACTATATGGGTAAAATGCATACTTTTTTTTATTTCGGAATGTTCAGATCATTGAAGGTTCAAATTCAACTTTAGAAGTTCATTTATAATAATCCTTGTTCATCGGGGCAAAGTTGATTTATTGAGACGCTTCTGCATCCATGGAGCAAGAAGAATTTCATTAAAATCTCCATCTTCCGATTCATTCTCAGAAGTAGAATTATCTTCCTCACTTAATTCACGGATAGCTTCTGGCCTACCCCATAAATTTTCTCCGTGAAAACGCTTCGACATCTCCAAACATACGCAGAAATGCCTTCTTAATACTAACGGAACAGATAACCATTCGTCTCTGAGACGACTATTGTTCTGGATATACTACAAGCAGAACTATTTTGGGGAAAAGGAATGTCCTCATCTGTAGTTCCCAAGGTCAGATAAAGGTACCGAGTAGAAAGATCCATTTACCGGTATAGGAGAAGAATAGTCAAAGTTATTTCGTAAGCATTCGTCCAGGAGAAGAATGGTTAGCACTCTAGGGTTAAAATTGCTAATATTATTTCTCTAAAATCAAGATGATTCTAGAAAATTCCAGCGAAATGATTCTCTAATGTTCTATGGAGCTATAAAAGCTAAGTTCCACGATTTCAGCTGAGTTTTTCGTTCTCTTCCCCAGAGTTAAATTCAATATGATTCTAGAACATTCTTTACTATTCGAGCGAGCTGATTCTCGAATGTTCTCCAAATGTATAAAAGCTGAGTTCGGCTCAGTTCTTCAATCTGTACTCCAGCGAGTTGCTTGGTGCTAATGAACGCAAGTGTTTCTAGCTGTCCGTGTCTTTAATTCAGTCTTCGTGACAATATTCTAAATATGGTCATTTGAATATCGTATCGTTGATAAAGAGCAAAATTTCACATTTATCTACACATCGGAAAAAATGAAAATAATCTTTTATGGGTTTTTTAGTGTTTTTTTTACTTATATAGATTCTTCTCTTAAGAGAAAATAAAGTTAAAAGCTTTTCTCAATGCCTCTAAAAAGGATCTGAACCATGAGAAGGCTTTTGACTTTTTTTTATACGAAACGTATTTTGTTGAACCTTATAGAAAATTATTTCGTTGGATCATATTTGTCATTTGAATTCATTTGAAGGGTTCAAATAATCTTGCCTAGAAGTTGTAATATTTTAAAATCATTAGATAATGAAATCGTAACTGCCATATATATAATTGTTATTGCAATATTTAGCCAAATAAAAAAAGAAAGATTAAAAGAATAAAACGAAATATGCTATGCATATTTCAATGTATCATATCAGAGCATAATTTCTTGAATGGCCAAGCACCACGTGCACGTGCAAGTTAAATTATATTTTTTATCCCTTTTATTCCTTTCATATTACTTTAATATTGCACTTTATTATTGCAAACAATCTAAAACACTTTGTCTTGCATTTACTGTTTAAAAATATCACATTTCCTATTTATTTCATTTCATATAATCGCATGCTCAAAATGACATTTTTTGTGGTTTTATTTGATGCAGTAATCAGCTTATTTTTTTTTTTAATCAGAGCTTTTGTAAGTGGGATGGCATCACTTTATTAAAAGCTGATTTACTGAGATGCTTGTGAAGTTAATAAAATTTGGATTGTTCGCTAACGGATTATTTCAATTTTTCAAGTACGGGTTTATTTTTTATATTTCACCAATTTTTGTTGAGCCACAAACCTCATTCCCAAATCAATATCATATTCTGGCATGATAAAAACGGAAATATGCCTAAATTATCTAAATATACATCATATTTTTAATCTATATTTTAAAATAATTAAATCATTTTCAAATATATTCGTTGTTAACATAAAAATATTCGATTCAAATTATAGTAGAAACAAGCATGCTGAAAAGACATCAGCCGGTTATTAAATATATCAGCATGAAAACAATCAATTCTCGCTTCTTGTTATCTATTTACCAACTTCTATCTACTATATATAAATATTCTTCATAAATAAAACCAATAAAATCATACCATAATTTTCTAGAACACACATTGCTGCAGAAGTAAGCATTCTGAAAAGACATATCAGTTGCTTGTTAAATATATCTAAAGTTTTTTCAAATTATTCTTAGTTCTTTAATTTTTATGTTCTATATGATAATATTCTTCCTCAACGAAATCTATTAAGAACCCGCCATATTTTTCTAGATTTAAACCATGGTAGAATAAAGCATGCTTAAAAAGATATCAGTTCTTGTTATTCATTTTAAACTGTTACACGGTTATATTCTCCATCTACAAAATCTAATAAATGCATACCATATTTTTAGAACTTAAATCACGGGAGAAGTAAGCCTGCTGAAAAGATATCATATGCTAATTAAATATTTCTACAATTTTTTTAAAAAATATCATCAGTTTTTGTTATTTATTCTTTCCTACAATACAATAATAGTTTTCAACAAAATCCAATAAATGCCCTTTATACTTTTCAAGAGATAAAATTAGGGCATAATAAA